>VDFB02012238.1:0-12486 GCA_007258455.2 Sequoia sempervirens | reverse complement strand
AGGTTGACCGCTTGGGTTTTCCTCAACCATCTGAGACGGACGGGTCACTTCTCAAATTACCGGGTGTCCGATGCAGAGCATCCAAAGCAGTGTGAGGGCACTTGCATCACCCAAAAGATGATTTCCATTTTTGTTCCTGTTGTTTTCTTTTTATAGATGTTTTTGTATTTCTGGATACCCTTTTCGTCGAATAAGAGTTTCCAACTTTCAGAACTACTTTTCTGCTTTTTCTGCTCAACTGCTATTTTTAGCAGGTTTGCATTTGAAGTCATGGGAAGACAAAAATTTATGGGAAGGTTCAGGATGGAAAAATACACAGTCTGGTGAAAGAATCAGGTCAAGATCATTCACGACTTGAAAGTTATTCAAGTTCCAATTTCTGCTTTTTGCCCTGAAAAACCTTCCGAGCTCAGTTTGAGGCACCAAACGATCCCGAATGGGCCTGAAAATTTGCGGAAACGCCAAAGTAGTCCGCCAAAGGCCTACTTTGCAAAAAATCGTCTTTTCGAGAGCTTTCCGAAAATGTATTATCATTGAAGATCCGACAGTCGGATTAAAAGTTATGGCTGCCAGAAGTTGATGCATATTTTAGAAATATGCTAATTTTCAACTGTGAATTTAAACTTGAATTTCAAATTGTAATTTTGGCGCCAAACCGTCAAAAATCTTATCTCGAATGTTGTTTTTAGTTCCAAACCAAAATGGGTCTATTTAGGGGCTTGTTTCTAATTTTTGGGTAACTTTTTGGGGGAAAGAAGTTCGCATGCTGTGAAAGGGGATCTGGGTAATTTTCTGTAAGTTGGTAATTTGCATGTAATACAGAGCTTGGGGATTTGAGATCCTTGCATGTAAGAAGTTCAATATTTATGAATAAAATATTATTCTCTGTTTTGTGAGTGTATTTCTGTGTCTCGGGTTTGCTCCCTCGTCAACTACACATACTCATGCAACAATATTCTACTCATCAATGACAACACCAACTACTCATACTTGCAACATTACCTACTTAATGCATAATGTATTTATTGCATTATTACTTCACATACATACTTACATTATATTTATGATTTATATACTAACCATACTCCTCTAATTATTTTCATCTAATAGATGCAACTAATTGGAATGGACATATTTTATCACTAACACTCTCATGTTGAGGTTAAAAATAGTTATAATAAACTACACAAATATTCATCATCATGGCTAGAGAGATCATTACTGCATGACATGATAGCATCCAATATACCTTATCATCTCATGGATTCCATGCTAGGAATAAAAATAACACATTCAATACAAGTAAAAAATTTACAACCCTTCTCTCTCCCTTCTCTCTCCTTCATTATTAATGGTGGTAAAATTCAACTTATAGTTGTTCTCATCTTGACTTGTGTGACATTTAAGCTACTCATGGCATATTTATTTTTTATTTTATAAGTTTCGCAAGAACATATACACCAAAGGATAGACTCACGTGATGAAATTAGGTAGGGTCAATTAATTTATATGAGTATGGATTATCATTTCTATGTCTAAATATTTTAATTTACATTCATGTTTGTGAATGCATGTAAATGTAAATAGTGGTTAGGTCCATAAGAAGAAAAGTGAATCAAACCCATGGATTTGACCCTTCACATATCTTATCTATTAAAATATTTTAATTTACTTTAAGATACATGATCATTTTAGGATTCACATGCACCTTAAAGTAGGGGCTATATAATGGTGAAATTGACACACCCATACCAATTCCCATTTAATTTTGTGTTTTTTTGAGAAAATGACTTAATACGAATTCATATATCAATAAATGACATAATCTTGTGCAAAGTTAGGCTCTTTCTCATATATTGTTACTCTTTCTTTTATAGAAATTCTCATATTCACCCTTAGACTTATTCATATGCACACAAATTCAATATATTCACCCATATTATGTTTTTATAATGCCTATCCATTCACCCATCCCCATACATTCAATATCCAACTCAAACTTTTCATTGCCATGTTGTAGGTCTTTTTTCAAGAAAAATATTGATCTTGTATTGATAGTTCTTGTATACACCTAAAAATGGTCACATCATGATAGTTTGGTAATTAATTAAATATTTTTAATATTTAATTAAATCTCTGAATTCAATCCGCATATAAATAAATCTAAATAATTTATTTATATTGTTCATTCTTTCATTTCGATTAAATAAATAAGCTTATTTAATCACTTTTCTTATCCATTTCTTAATTAATTAAATAAACATTATGATTTATTTATATTAATTATCATATAATCTTGGTTTGAATATTTTATTCAAATAAAGATTAAATATTCTTCTCTTCTAAAAATCTTCTAAATTCCATTCACAATTAAATATTCCAAATATTTGATTAATTCTTCTAAAGTCACATCACAATTAAATATTCAAAAATATTTAATTAAATCTTCTAATGTCCATCCACATCAAATATTTCAAGAATATTTTAAATCCTCAAACTCACATAAAATTAAATAAATTTATTTATTTATTTAATTTGGAATTATCTGCAACAACTGTGAAACTTCAAAACAGAAAATTGATTTCTCTGTTTCTAAGCAAAGTTGTTCCCATGGGTTGAAGACAAACCTCTATTCTTCTCTCCAACCTCCCAACATCTTCCATCTTCCTCTCAACCTCTCCATCTCTCACCATTCAAAATTACTAGACAATCTCATAGCCATTGATCTTTGCCAGCCAGGCTCTTGCTTGTAAAAATCTATAAAAGGGACTGTCGGGTCTCTGAAAATAGAGAAGCTTTTGTATGGGAAAACTATAGCCAATTTGCAATAGCACAACCTTTCAGCATCCATAGTCTCTAGAATCATATCATAGCATACCTTAGCATATTAGCATTCCATATCATGGCCTATCATCCTCATATCATAGTTTCAAAGCATTCATAATCTATAGCCCCTGTGCATATCTGTATACCAACATTTCACTCCACCAGCATATAGGATAGATAAGTACTCTCCCTTTGCATACTTGTTCTGTAGGTTGCCATTTTGAGAAGCTTTGCTTCGACAATCTGAGAGTAGCAACTTCAAAAAAATCACTGGAGACAGAGGACAATGGAATGACTCTGAAGAAGCTCTGTTTTATTTCCTTAAATTCATTTTATTTAGCTTTCTTTAGTTTAATGTTGCATTGGTGTGTTTTTGTTATCTTATTTTGATACTAACATTTCCCACACACATTTTTGGTGCCCACCGTGGGGCTCTTGCCCCAATTTTAACATCTTTTTATAGATTTTTCTGACAGGTTATGACTGAAAGAGCATAGTAGCACATCAAACATGCTTCAGCATAGATCACACCCAGTTTAGTGCTCTTTAACTCTGTTTCAGTGCTCTTTACTAATCCTGAAACACCCGTTAATGATCCTACAACACCCTTTACTGATCCTACAATGCCCATTACTGATCCTGCAGCGCCCATTACTAATCCTGCAGTGCCCTTTACTAATCCTACAGTGCCCATTACTGATCTTGCAGCGCCCATTACTGATCCTACATCACCCATTAATGATCCTACAATGCCCATTACTGATTCTATAGCACTCTTTACTGTTTTCATAAAGCATTTCTGTTTTAGCACTCTTGATGTCTGTTTTAGCGCATTTTTCTATTTTAGCATAGAATTTGTAAGTCTACAACTGTAATTTGTAACTTAAGTAGGATTTGACTGGATCCGATGTGACCATGGCCAGTAAGAGCTTTTAAAAAAATGAACCAATCCTAGGATAGTCACTTAATTAAAAAATGAATCAATCCTAGGATAGACATGGATTTTAAAATGAATCAATCTAGGATAGTCACCACACAATGATCTTGTAATTAAAATTGAACAATTTGTTTTGTGAAGCAATATCTTCACTTAGATTAGATCATTGTGATTTGGGTTTTAAAAAGAACATTTGTTTGCTTTGTCTATGGCAATAGGTCTATGCTCTCCCCTTAACTGGGTGATTAAAATACCAAACTTGCCTTTTCAATTTCATGCAAATTTACTATTTTAATTAAATCCTTTAGAGAGCCTGTTCTTGTGGGAAAAAGTACTCACCCTACAGGAACGACCTAAGTGGGAACAACTAAAGCCAAGTTTTCCAACCCACTTTAATCAAATGCGGTTGGTTGATGAAAATACCATTTGACGGTAGTGTGCATTGATAACCATCCCCAAATCCTTTGTTCTAAAGGTTGGGAGGTCTCTTGAGGGAGTCTATCATTTTCCACACTGAACGGATACCCTTACTACGAACTTAGTGTAGTATCTAGCCGAAGTCAGTTTTTGAACATCATAAAAATCATAGTATAGGGGAGGGAAGAATCTACCCCCAAGATACTCACCATATAACTGCCAAGGACTGTTTGCTCAGAGGATCCAGTATCCACTTCCATCACTTTGAGTATGCTCCTAGAAAAGACAAAAACATGGGCGCCCCTTTGGGGGTGACATGGCTATGTGAGTCGACGCAGTTCTAAGATGTGGGTTGTTGATTATTATGGTGACCTACTTGAGTACTAAGAGTGAGTCTACTTGAATTATCTGTCATGTGTAAAACCTGTAAAAATAATTTTTGAAAAACATTTTGATCATACACTTTATGTTTAGTATAGGACTTAAAAACAACTATTCTACAACTTGCTTGATGTGTCTTCAAAACATTAATTCAGTAAAGATCATCCAAAACTCACAATTACATTGATTACCCTCATGTTAAGAGATTGGAAATCCACAACCTTTGTCAAGAAGTCCATTCTCAAATGAATCAAAAAGCCAAAGAAACCACTTAGCTACAAGAAACTATTGAAGAAAAGATGATTCTTGTACCAAAGTCGAAAGGTTTTACTTAAACATATAACCTTTATCCATCGATATCATGATTGTGTTAGAGGTTTCACTGATGATTATGTTGTAGAACCATTATACTCAGAAGCTTTCTTTCAAAGAAGAGCCCTTTCTCAAAGGCACAATCACAGTCAGCGTATTCATTTTCGTTATATTCCCCAACCTGCAATTGAATATTCTACTCGTCCAAATCAATTTATGCAATAGAGAACTCAATCACATTAGGCATTTCTCACAAATCCATCTTTTTACAAAGCTACGATCAAACTTCATAAAGTGCAAAATCACTTTTTCTTGATCTTTTACTTAAATTTCCCCCAAACAGGATTTTCATCCTTTCAATTAGGGAAAACATGAGCTAAAGACTAGAAATATTTTAAGTCATAGAATCTTCATTCTATCCTGACTTTCATATCCATCAACAAAAATTGCACTATTTCATTCTTTTGATCAAAAGTTAGTAGAATTTGGGGCAAAGCTTATGCCTGTTGTCACGAGATCTCGAAAGCACATAGAAAAAGATGAAAGAGAAAATACCACAAGAAAAATGGGTGATAATAGTGAGAAAGAAGAGAATCCATTTCATATCGAAAAGATAACAGAAGAAAAATTTCAAGAAACAGAGAAGGATCCACAATTCCATACTTTTATGGAAATAATTTTAGAACGAAACAAAGAAAGATATTTTCTTTCATTAGCTAATCAAGGAGCTAAATTACCTTCCGATTTTGATATAGAAGGGATTAAGGAGAATCTTGAAACTCCTCCTAATGATTTTAGTGCCCTTACTCAACAGATAAAAGAATTACAAGGGAAAATAAAGGAAATGCAAGGGGCGCAACAAAAGAAGTATGTTTTGGATGACATATCTCCTTATCCATTTGATAGGAGTCTTCAAATTATCCCTTTTCCAAAACATTGTGAAATCCCTAAATTTGATAGGTACAATGGGAAAACTAACCCCATTGAACATGTGAGGGATTTCTGAAATATGAGTCTAGAATTTGCTTATGAAGATACCTACTTAATGTGATTGTTTCCATGAAGTTTGGGTGTACAATCCATGGAGTGGCTTTCCAAGATCACTCCCCCCATCAAAACCTTTGAGGAGTTAATAAATCATTTTATATCACAATACTCCTACAACATCCAACACCAAATAACCATGCTTGATCTTTGTAAAGTGAAACAAAAGGTAGGGGAATCTTTCAATACATTTTTGCAAAGATGGAGAAGATTGTTTGCACGATATTCCCACCCTATTCCTGAAAAGGAAAAGATGGATGTCTTCATCAATAGCCTAGATCAAGAATTAAGCTACAGGCTTAATCTTCATTGTCCTCATAACTTTGAAAAATTGATTGAAAATGCAATCACCATTGAAGGGGCCTTAGTCAAAAGAGGAGTGACAAAACTTGATAATCCAAGTTCATCCAACCATAACAACAATGATAAAACAAGGTTTTGGAACAGAAATAAAAATGTTGTCAATGATGGTATAGTAGATGCAAACAATATACTAACAAGATAATCTATCTTCAATCTATCAAGTGCTCCACGAAATAACCAACAAGGAAATACCAACCAACAAGGAAACAACAATCAACAAGGAAAAAACTCCAATCAAGAAAGCATGACCAATCAAAACAACAAGGATAATCGTGGTAATTTCAATAACAATCTTGGCAATACCCAAACATCAAATCTACCAAGATCTCCATTCTTTTCAAATTGACAGAATTTTACCACTTTGGGTCAATCTCTTGAGTCTGCTCTTAAGGAGCTTCTCGATAATAAGGTTATCACCTTACCACCACAAAGAGATTATGAGCCATGAGTCAAACCACCATCATGGAATGACTCGTATTATTGCAATTATCATCAATGTAAAGGTCATAGAACAAATAACTATCAAGCCTTGCGAAATCTAGTACAAGATTTAATTGACAATGGCACCATCACAATTGAAGGACATCATACCAATGATGATCATCAAGTATTCAAAGATCCTTTACCAAACTATCAAAAGGGGGAAACATCAGATACCAAAGTGAAAAGAATAAATAATGTTGAAGACAACATAATCTGCCACATCTATGAAGATTATCAATGGGTTAATGTTATTAAAATCAAGGAAAAACAAGAATATCAACAAGTTAATGTGACTACGAGAGGACAAGCAAAATTTGTCCTAAAAGGTAGTTCATCTAAGGTAGCTATTCCTCCTCCAAGTCATTATAATCTAGTTGATCAATTGAGGAAAACATCAACTCAAATCTCCATCCTTGAACTTCTTAAAATGTCCCCCGTACACAAGAATATTTTAGAAGAAGCTCTTGTAAACACAACTGTCGACATTGATCTGGATGTAGATAAATTTCAAGCCATGGTGGGACATTTTTCTTCCCCCACTTGTCTTTCATTCTCCAAAAAAGATGATGCCTCCATGACACATCCGCATAATTCATCACTTTATCTTGAAGTCATGATCCATAAACACCGAATTAGACGTGTCTTGATGGATGGAGGAGCTGGTTTAAACATTTGTACCTTAAAGCTTATACATGCCTTAGGAATATCAAAAAATTCCATTGATCCATGAAGAAAAATAACTATCAAGGCATATGATGATGAAGAAAGAGCTTCTAAAGGACTAATAATGCTACCTATCAGAGTGGGACCTGTTGTTAAGAATACATTTTGTCAGGTTCTAGATCGTGATCTTTCCTATAACATACTTTTGGGTCACCCATGGATTCATGATATGTAGGCAGTACCATCAATGTATCATCAATGCCTCAAGTTTCCATATGATGGATAAGAAATAACTGTACAAGCTGATTACAATAGTACCCAAACTTGTTCAAATCTATGAGCAACCCAAGATGCCTTTGTGCCACACAATAGGGAGGTTCTTACTGTCTCTTCTTCCAATCTACAAGGACAACTGCAAGAATTGACAAAGAATCTTGACACCAAGCTACATTTTAAAGACAAAGGAGTAGGAGAATATTTGTTATGCCTTTATACCTTACCTCCTTCTCCATCACATGGTCAGCCAACCCTATCAAATCAAAAGATCGCAGCAACCTCTACATCCCAAGCTTCTGTGACAATCACAAAGTTTCATGGACAATTCATTAAAGCTAACCCCACTGAGGAAGAAGCCAAAGATAGGGACATCCTAAGTTGGCTATACAAAGATGAAGATGAATCTATCTTACACATCAAGTTACCTACTGAACAATATGGAAAAGGATATACCATCATGCAAAGAATGGGCTATGAAGGAAATGGTCCTATAGGAAAAAGAAAAGAAGGAATCGTTGAGCCAATTCAACCTATTTCAATACATCCAAAAGATAAAATAGGACTTGGATATGGTAAGGACACAGAAGAGTCACCTTCACAGTGAGCACAATAAACTCATGAAGGAGAATCAATTTCAGATAAACCCCATGAAGATGTCACTTTACAAAAAATTTATGGATCAGTTTTCCAATTGCAGAATAGTTCAGACACTGATTCCAATGAATACGAATGGGATGATGTCTCTGATGATACATTCTTAACAGAGAGAAGGGTGGATGTCATACACAAATTTGCACCCATGTTCTTACAAGGGGAGGGCTCAAGGCCTTCACTTGATTATGTTTTACAAAGCGATCATGACTCAAGTGAGGATGATTTAGATTTTAACAAGATTGATAATCGACAGGAGAATACCATCATAGACCTTGTCCATCATGAAAATGAAAACCATTTCATGACTTTGATAGCTCAAGACCTTACCCAACCTAATGATCCCCTGCCTTTAGTCTATCTGAAACTTATTGATTGGGACAACGATGTACCTATCCATATCCCTATATTTCATGATGATGAGGATATTGTAAATTTCCTTTGTTCATCTAATGAAGAAAACAATTGTTTCATCCAAGAATCTCATACTCAAGATTTTGATAGGGAGGGTGTCAAGTCTCTTAGCTACAAAATAAATGAAATAAAAGATGGATCTATCAATGAAAACAAAAAAATGGTAGTGGTAGATCACAACAAAAGAAAAATAAAGAGTGAATCTGACGATGAAAACCTTTTTGAGGCACTGAAGGATGAGAAATTTGACACTCTTCCCAAACATTATCAAGAAAGATCTTCTATTTTGATTGAGCCCACAGAATCAATCAGCATAAGTACAACAGAGCAGCCAAAAATCTTGCAACTTGCAGCATCATTATAATGGAAGAAGTACTAAAATTCATAGAGTTCTTGAAGGAGAATCAAATAAATTTTGCTTGGTCATATGCTGATACACCAGGGTTAGATCCTAATCTGATAATGCATCATCTATCTATAAACATAGGGGCAAAACCTGTGAAGCAAAAACTCAGAAAAATGCATCCACATGTTGCATTATTGGTTAAAGAAGAGTTAAAGAAGCTTTTAGATGTTGGATTCATTTGGACTATTGACTATGCTGAATGGATCTCCAATATCGTACCTATTTCAAAGCCGGATGGAAGGATTATAATTTGTATAGATTTCAGAGATTTAAACAAAGCGTGTCCCAAAGATGACTTCCCTTTGCCAAACATAGATATGATTGTTGATTTAACTATTGGCCATGCAATGTATTCATTAATGGATGGATTTTCAGGATACAACCAGATAAAGATTGCACCAGAGGATCAAGATAAAACAACATTCACATGCCCTTGGGGTACCTATTGTTGGAACGTAATGCCATTTGGGCATAAAAATGCAGGAGCAACTTATCAAAGAGCAATGACCACCATTTTCCATGACATGATGCACACCTTCACAGAAGACTATGTGGATGACTTATTGGCCAAATCTAACACAAGAGAAGGACATCTTGAGATCTTGTCAAAGATCTTTATCAGAATGGAGAAGTTTAATGTTTGACTCAATCCAAAGAAATGTGTCTTCGGCGTTAAATCTAGAAAAATCCTGGAATACATTGTTTCAGAAAAGGGCATAGAAGTTGATCCAGAAAAAGTATAGGCTATAATGGACATGTCACCACCATGAAATATCAATTAGCTTCGATCACTGTAAGGATGACTACAATCCATCAGGAGGTTTATAGCTCAACTGGTAGATAAAAGCTTACCATTTACACATCTATTGCATAAAAATGTCCCATTCAAATGGGAGAAAAAGTGTGAAGCAGCTGGCATTTAATCAAATCAAGAAATATCTCATGAATACACTAGTCCTAATTCCACCAGTTCCAGGAAAGTCGCTCATACTCTATATTTCAGCAACAGAAGTATCTTTGGGAGCGTTACTAGCACAAGAGGATTCTATAGGAAAAGAAAGAGCCATATACTATATCAGTAGAACATTAACAAGTCATGAACTAAACTACACTTTCATTGAAAAAGCTTGCCTAGCAGTAGTGTTTGCTTCCCAAAAGTTGTGCCACTATATGTTAGCTCATATAGTTAAGTTGATAACCAAAATTGATCCATTAAAATACCTCTTAAGCAAAGCTACCTTAACGAGAAGACTTGCAAAATGGGTAATGATCTTAAGTGAGTTTGATATTCACTATGTAGATCAAAGAGCCATAAAAAGATAGGTCATAGTAGATCAGTTGGCTGAAGCACCTTTACAAGAAGAAAACCCAATGCACATTGAATTTCCTGATGCAGACATCTTCATAGCAACAATTAAGAAATCATGGACATTGTACTTTGATGGATCTTACACGCAACATGGCTCAAGGGCAGGGATTCTTTTTCTGACACCTGAAGGACATACCATTCCAAAATCATATCGGTTGATGTTTCCCTGCACAAATAACATAGCTGAATATGAAGCATTGCTCACAGGAATAAAGATAGCATTGGACTGGCAAATTTCAAAGTTGCAAGTCTATGGTGATTCACAACTTGTCATTAATCAAATCAATGGTGATTATCAGACTAAAGATGATAAGTTGCTACCTTACAAGAATATGGTGGATGATTTTAAAAATTATTTTGTGGCAATCAAGTTTTCACAAATTTCAAGGACTGATAATAAAGTTGCAAATGCAATGGCTACAATTGCTTCCTTGTTACAAGTATCAGAAAATAAAAAATGATACAAATTCTTGGTGGAACAATTGTTTGCTCCCGCCTATGATAATCCTGAGACCCAAGTCATATGTCATTTAACTGGTTCTGATTCACCTTTATATGGAAAGACTTATACGTACCTGAAAAATAACATCTTACCTCCAAATTTATCTCAAAACTAAAAAAGGAATTTCATACGCCAATCATCCCACTATACCTTGATCGCCAATATCCTTTACCGACATGGTCTTGATGGTACGCTCCTTCGATGTCTTAAACGTGATGAATTTGAAAAAGCCTTACAAGAGGTTCATGGTGGTATTTGTGGAACTCATTCAAGCGGTTTAACCTTAGCCAAGAAACTTGTTAGAATGGGATATTATTGGCCTACCATGGAGAGAGAATATTTTACTTTTGTCAAGAAGTGTTCTAAATGCCAGATCCATGGGAATCTTATTCATGCACCTGCAAAAGAACTACAGCCTTTCACTCCAACATGGCCTTTTTCTCAGTGGGGACTAGATCTTGTTGGAAAAATTCATCCATCATCATCAAATGGGCATAAATTCATCATCATAGCTACAAAATATTTTACAAAATGGATTGAAGTTGTTCCTTTGACGACCGTGACCGGTAAACAAATCTCTTCATTTATCCTAAATTACACGATCTACCAATATGGAATTCCTAATTCTATCATAACTGATAATGGGAGGCCTTTCAAAAATTAGGATGTTAATAAACTTTGTGAAATATTTCACATCCAACATAGGTTCTCTACACCTTACTAGCCACAAGGAAATGGTCAAGCAAAAGTTTCAAACAAAACAATCTTGAAGATCTTGAAGAAGACGGTAAATGATGTCGGTCGTGATTGGCATGTCCAGTTAAATCCAACTTTGTGGGCATACAGAACTAGCATTCACACACCAACAAGAGCTACACCATATGCCTTGGTATATGGAGCAGAAGTGATCTTACCATTAGAGGTTGAAATAGCTTCGCTTAGGGTCTCACTTAAAGGATTCATAAATGATGAAGACTATAGAGTATCTCGTCTACAAGAGCTAGAACTGTTAGATGAAAGATGTCAACATGCAGTTGATCATTTGAAGGGTTATCAACAAGTTATGTCCCATAGCTACAATCACAGATTTAAACCACGAACGTTTCAAGTAGGTGATTTAGTCTTGAAAGAAAATCCACGCAATCAGTAAGACAGAGAAAAGAAAGAAAAATTTGAACCAAAATGGCTTCGTCCATTTGTCATCATTGTAGCATATAGTTCTAGAGTATATCAGTTATCTACGTCAGAAGGGGACCTATTTGAAGAACCGATCAATAGCATTCATTTGAAAAAGTTCTATGTCTGAATCATCAAAACTAAAAAATTCCTGAAGAAATCCATAAAAAATCTGAAAAAGTCTTGAAGAAATCCATAAAAAATAAAAAAAAGTCCTAAAAAAAATACATAAAAATCAGAAAAAGCCCTAAAAAAAAAAACATAAA
>VDFB02012237.1:0-10188 GCA_007258455.2 Sequoia sempervirens | reverse complement strand
TTTTCAAATTACCTTTTTAACCCCCCCTCTCCAAAAAGGTATTTTTTACCTTTTATTTAACTTTTTATTCCCCTAATTAATCCCCAACTTCCCGAGGCTGCCATTCGCAAACCGTACGTCCAATCCACTCCGTTCAAAAGGAAAAATTGCTTAGTTTTTCGCCCTCTATCCAATGGTCTCCTCCATTCCCTTCTATCGAGACGTCGTCTGGGGCCCCTCCTTTCTTCCCCAACCGCCCTCTCGAGGGGGCATACCCTACCACTTCCTTCCATCTATTTCAAACCAGGCACTGGGGCATCCCCTTTCTTCTTCGTCAGGCCAGGGTATCAATCCTCATTCCTTTCTTCATCCTTGACATTCACTTTTCTTCGAAACATTGTTATTTCAACAATATTTCGAAGAGGGGCAAAATGTAGACATCTAAATTTAATCACTTCCATATGATTAAATTTGTTGCATTTACGTCTATCATATTAATATTAATTTATTAAATTAATATTACACCCTTTTGTCTCATACCGACAAAGTATTTAATTTAATAATTAATACTTTGTCTTTTACCTTATTCCTCTCTAAATTAAATAAATACACTAATTTATTTAATTTAATCATTCTTCCTTTTTTTGATTTAAAAATCAATTTAAAAATTCCTCACTTTCTCTCTCCTTGTCACATCCTCCTACATTTGCCACTTGCCTCTAATCTTCTATTAATTAGCCTAATCCAATATTTGCACAACCTTAACCAAAATCATTAGCTAAATTTAGCACCACTTTTTGGTCAATTCTTCCATTTTTTCCTTTTGATATAATTTCTTCCCATGTGAATTTTTAATTCACATTTATTTTCTCTCTAGATCTCTCTCCCTTAGATGTGAATTTTTAATTCACATCTATCTCCTGTTTCTAGAATCTTGGACTTGTCACAATCTCCACATGTGACCAAGTCCCACCTTTTTGGAGCCCACCTTTTACCCCTCTAGATCATCCTAGGAATGTGAATTTTAATTCACATTTATCCTCCCAACCACCTTTCCTTTTCTCATGTAGATTTTTGAGGAATTCTAAAATTCCTCAAATGTCCCTTTCACTCCCACTTTGGGACAAGAAATCCCTTTTTGTGGAAATTCTCTTATCCCCCAAGGTGCATGTCCTTTTCCACCTCATGTACCTTCTTGACACCTCATCTCCACCTCATATCCTCTTGTCCACTTCACCCTCCACATGTCAAGATGTGAGGGCTTGTGGGTTCTCAACCCACCATAGCCCTTCATCTTGACCTTGTTGGATCAATCTTGACCCTTGAATTCTCTAGAGAATTCAAATTCCTTTATAAATACCCCCTCCTCAAGGGAATTTGAGGAACACACTTGATTTGAGCAACTACATGCTACCCATTTGCCTTCCCAAACACTTGCATTTTGATAACTACATGCTGTCCATTTGAATCCTCAATCCTTTTCAATCATTCAACCATCTTTGTTCATCATCTTGCATATTGAATCTCTCATATAGTCACTCAATCCATCATCTAAGGAGCACACAACCAATCCAAACAAGGTCCAATCAAAGAGGTATCAACAACAAGGGAGGTAAAAGTGTTTGTGTTTTATCTTGTTTGCATTCCTTTTCGTTGAACCACTCTTTTGGATAATCTTGAGGTGTCCTTGGTATTTTGTTATTCTTGCATTCTTAGTTAGATTTGCACATTTAGAGCAGTAGAAATTCCAAGGTATACACCAACATCATGTCAAAATTTAATGTGTTTGTGTTCACATTTTGTGAAGGATAACCCTTATTTTAGGTTTCCAAAGAATTCAAGAATTCAAGAAAGAAATAACCAAATTCTCGAGGTGATGTGAGTGACTTCAATTCTTCAAGGAAGCCATTGAAGGGTGGTGAGTTGTAGTATTTTGTGGTTTAATCATTCCTTCCTTTCAATTATCATTTATATCATTGACATTGCCATTGTGGAAGTGGAAAAACTTACATGGGATTTGACTGAGGCAAGCCCCTAAATGGCCCAACATTTATTCTCTCTTTGAATGTGCATGTTATAGTTTGAAGAGGATTGAAGGATTGAATGTAAATTGTCAATCATTGCATTCAAAGCCCTAAAATTTGTCAATCCATGGAAACTCAACTACAAAATTAGTTGGCGACATTTTGGAAACTTTGCAATTAGGAATCAGAAGCTTAGATCCAACATTAGAGGACCCCAAAATCAGTTTCAAGACCCCCTATCAGGGACCCATTTTGGTATATTTTTAAATACTCACTCTGATCTCACATATAATCTATGGAGTTTCCATTTCTAATGATTAATTATATGGAGGGATTGGCCAATGAATAGGTGAAAGTTGGCTAAAGTTTCCCTCTACACTTTGGGATCTGCAAAACTTGGGAGGGTGATCCCTACAATGTATCTTTTAGATACTCTTGTTCCAATTATCCCAAACATTGTAAATTAATAGATATATTCTCCTATGTACTACTTGATAGATGAAATTTTTTAAAGAGCTAGCTAAACTTTACAACATTTAGCAACCTAAAGCATGAGAATATGATAGAACATCACTCAAACATACTATAGACACTGAAAATATCCTGGTTGATATCATGCACTCGTTCCTGATTGACTAACTTTGATTCTTCCTTGATCATTTCTTTACTAATCGATTAATTGAATAATCTTTATTTAATTCATCAAAATTCCTCTTTAATTAAATAAATCAACTTTATTTAATTAAATCCTAATGTTCTCTCTTTAATTAAATAAATTAACTTTATTTAATTAAATCCTAATGTTCTTCATTTAATTGAATAAATCATTTTATTTAATTAAATTTCTAATCTCCCAACTATCCTCTCATTTGATTTAAATAAATCTAAATATCTAAGTCAAATGTTAAATCAAACTAACTTCATCTAATTTAATTAATCCTAATTAACTCCTAACACTAATCCTCCATTCCTCTAGATTTTACAACTTGCACATGTAAATCAATTTATTTGATTTATTAATTCCTCCTTTTCTCATTCAAATATGACATATTCTTGGAATATTCCACTTATTTGAATTCTCCCTCTCAAAGGACTTTTGTCCTCCAACTTGAAATTAAAGGCTCTTGCACGTCCTCTCCTTGAGCCAACTTTGAATTAATTCCTCTTACATCCCCTCTTACACAAGTCACCTCTTCAAATTCAAATTTCACCTACATGCATTTAACATGCACGTTGCTCAAAATGTGCTCCACTCTCCTTCATTAGCATGTTGACAAGTGACACATTACCATTGGTCCCTTTTTTAATCCCACATTCTTCCTATTCTTCAACCCTCCATCTTTCTTAACTATAAATAGAGGCCTTCTCTATTGATTTAGGGAGTAGATTTTGATTCAGAATTTCATCCACAACCATCTAGATTTTGATGCAAGGTTATTATCCACAAGTTTATGCAAGTTCATTCACATTTTCATCCAAGTCATCATAGAATTCATCATCCATAGCTAGGTTATTGGCATTTTTCATCAAGGATCAAACAATCATCATCAAGCTTATCAAGGAACTGGGAAAGGGCTTCTTTCCACATCAAAGAAGCACCAATTCCCCTATGGGATGCTTATTTGAGCATTTGAATGAGATTTCATTCACTTTTATTTGATATTTTATGTTGTTTTCCTATTCTTATGCTTGAATAAATTTCATAGGGAATGTTTGGTTTAAACTTGTTTGAGGACTAAAGTTTGTTTGTTTGTCCATGTTCGAACAGGTTTTAGGCTGAAGTGTTAACATTGTGGCACCCATCGTGGGGCATAGCCCCGTTTTTAATATTTTTTCTTGCATGTTTTGTCAACTGGTATGTTTGTGAATTATGGGTTAGTGCATCCACTATCTATCTCAACGTGTTGGTGGTGACTTTTGGCACATCAAAGCCCTATTATAGTGCATCCATAGCCTAGACCAACACATTTACCTCCAGTTTTAGCATATATATAAGATATTTTAGCGCATATGATCTTTGTTTTAGTGCACATGCTCTCTGTTTTAGAGCATATGCTCTTTGTGTTCAAATCTTAAAATGGCCATATCTTGGTCATATGGAGGTCTTTTTCGAAGATTTTTTTTGAAATGTGGTAGAATTTCATAAGCTATGCAATGGTGTAAGTTTTTTTCAGTCAAAACACATTGTAACATGGTCTAAATTTTAGGGTTTTATGCTTGATCATTCATCTAACCTTGATATCTTCTTGTTTCTTGATCTCATCTAACATTGAGCATGGCTTATAGGTTTTAACATGAGCATGGAGCATTGAAGTGAAATAAAAAGCATTTGATATCCATTTTCCAGGAAAAGAAAACAAGAAGACCTTCCTATGGCACTTTCTTTTTCATAATTGTAAAAAAGTGTTTTTTAACACTTTGGGAGCATTTATAATCCCATCTTAGGATATTGTTATCTTTAGCTTTAGGACTCAAATACATTTCATTTGGGTTTTAAAAAGAACAATCAAAGGGTTAAAAAGAACAATTATAAAGTCACTAGATTTGATTTTGGGTTTTAAGAATTGAACAATCAACATCAAACACTCAAATTTGGTGCTATAAAAAGAACCCATTACTAGTTTTAAGGTCTAAAAAGAACAAGTGTCTTTCTTATTTTGTAATCCTTTTTACAAGCTAATACCATCAAAATGTGTACAAAAGATATCCTCCATATTTCAAATTTGGGTTCTTAAAATTGAACAAAGCTTGTTAGTGTGGGAAAAGGCCTCGCATGTTCTCTCTCCTTATTCACGCAAACAAGGATTGATTGAAATAAAAATGTACTTTCCCATTTTTTTGTACCTTCAGAGGGCCTACCTTGGTGGGAAAAATTACTCACCCCAAGGGAATTACCCAAGTGGTAATGAGCATAAGCCAGGCTCTTCCGAACCATTATACAAAATTTTGGTTGCAAGGAAAGTTTACAATCAACAAAGTGATGCATGATAGCTCTCCTCTAGTATCTTTATGATGTGTAAAGATCTTGTTCTAAGGGTTGGGAGACCTCTTGAGGGAGTTTATCATTGTGTCCTTTGAACTAGATTCCCTTACTATGACCCTTTGTTTAGAATCCAAAATCCCAATATTTGATGGCATCAAGAGGTCGGACCTCCAGAGCTATCCCACATATTTGTGATTCTTTGTAGAGGTGAAAAGTTCATGATGGAATATTAATGAAAACTTAAGCTCAGTTGACCAGTAGAAGTGAGTGTCATGGAGGGGAGCCAGTGTGATAAAGCTTGTAATCATCCACTTTAAATAAGTGTAGTTGGATTTATCCAAGTGGGAATTCAACAAATATTTTCTTTTCCATCCTTAGGATTGTGCAATCTTTGAGTTAGTTAAATACATTTCTTGAATCCAAAATCTTGAAAAAAAACATTCAACACGGACATCAAATTTCAAATCTTTAGAAGGACCAAATACCTTTGAAAAGTCAAAGTATTGTTGCTTGTCCCTAGGGATTCTATCCTTAAAGTCTTCTAAGATTTGGACCTATATCTCAATTTTCCCTCTCTAAAGTCAACATTAAGGAACTATTTTCTTGATTTTCTTGATTTTCACATAATGGACCTTGTGGGATGAAAGGAAATTGAGACATAGACATTTAGTTTGAAGGCTAAGCAAGAAAGTGTTTGTGGTAAAAATAACTCATTAAGCAAAGCTAAAAAAATCAATTGAACCCCACACGAGTTCTTGTTATCTTTTATCTTATGGGCTTCCAAGAAAAACATTGGTCTTTTGGTTTGAGCTACTCATAGGGTAAAGCATTTTCTTCAATATCTTGGTCTTGAAAACAAGGTCCCTCTTAGGTTCATTTAGGATAAAATCAAACACTTCATCCATCCCAAACATTTATCATCTCCATCCCACAAACAACTTTAAGAGCTTTGGTAAACATCATTAAACCAAATCAAAATCACCTTGTTTAGCTAAGTGTGTGTGGATGAATCCTTACTCATACATCTAGTTAAATTATCATCCTTGTGGACAAGTTTATTCCAAGATAACATCCAACATCTTGGGGTTTATAAGTCCATTGTCCAAATCAAATCAAATCAAATCCAAAGCAAAAATCCAAAGAATCCTAAAGTCTAGCATTGATCCAAAGTTCCTAAAAGTTCAACACCTATATCATTCACCCCTTTCATCCTTCATCTCATCATTGGTCCTAAATCCCTTAGAGGTTAGAAAGGTCAAAAAAAAAAAAACATGGAATATAAACTTGCTCCATACATCATGAGTGATCTAAGTCAACCAAATATCAAAGCCTTACAAAACCAATGGATTATAAAACTCACATTTATACAATCCATACATGGGATTATTATGTCCTACAAACCTCAATGGTACAACAAATGTGAGTATTGCACAATCTAAAGTTTTGAACACCTTTCTCTATGATAGATTTAAATCAAAGTCCAAACCTAAAATATATCAATCCAAACAATCAATGCATGAGTCTTCAACAAAACAACATTATCCTACCAACCATACCAAATCCATACATGCCAAATGTGAATATACCAAGTACAACTATTATACCAAGCATGAAAATTTTGAATCCAATAATTTGGGAAAATTTGGATAGATACGTTTGTGAATCACACCAATGTTGTTCAAAGCCCAAGCAATATGTTAACAGCTCCATGTATTGATCCAAATCAAGGTAACACCAAGGAAAAATCAAAGCTACCTAAATCAAGGCAATGTGATTCCCAACCACAACAATGTTCAATGTCAACCTATAAAGCAAAATCTAAACATCATCCCAAATCAGAACATTGTCCAAAGTCAATTTGTCCATGATCTCATACAAACACCACAAGTGTACATTCCAAATCTGTTTTGAACAAAACCAAATCAACTATATCAAGGGTGTCAAGATCAAATTTTGTGAGATCAAATTGCTACACTTACCAAAATAGTTGATTCATTAAGCCAAGAGACATCTCCACCCCAAAATAAATACACTCTTCCATTGGTTAAACCATGTCATCAAAGCATTGAGTTGTGCCCACAACCACATCAAGAACAATATCTCCAATGTCAAGAGGTTGGATATCAAGATCAACAACATCAACAAAAAACCCAACCTCCACATCTCAAAGATCAATCACCACATCTCAAAGATCAATCACCATATCCACATCAATCACCACAAGGTAAATTTAAATTACAACTTCACAAGGTAACAAATGAAAATATGCACCAATTTGGGAACCACCTGAATCAGTCATGCAATAATTGGTACAAGAAAATCTCATCAAAATCCCATTTTATGAAAATTATCAAGAGCCTCAAGTTAAACCACCATGGTATAATGAGAAGTACCTTTGTGAATTTCACAAAATAAAGGGACACACAACATCAAATTTTATTCGACACAAAATATCATCCAAAACCTTATTGATAAAAAAATAATAACGATTAAGGACATCGATGAAGATTCAACCACTAGTGATAGCATTTCCAATCTCTCCACCACAATTGTTGAAAACAATGATCAAGATCTATCCATCAATCAGTACCTTGAAAATGTTTCTACCTCATCCAAAGATCAACTCAACATACATCAAGAGTCACTTTTTGATCATGATAAATACCCCTCAACAATATCCAAAAATGATTTATTCAAAGGAGTGTTAACATTATTTGATCATATAATCAGTGATCCTTCCACAAATAATCATGTTGAAAATTTCTCTACATCACCTAATGAGTTAGAGGACATATCTCAAGAATTTATTCCAAAGCATGATCAACATATTTCATCAAAGTCTAGCAATGGTCTTTTCCAAGACATATTGACATCCTTTGACCTCATGGTTAGAGATACTGAAGGAATCCTCAACTCAACATTTGATCCAATTCCACTCAAATCTCAAGAGGATATTGAGCCTCTTTTCATTCCTAATGATGATATACAAGAACCTTTTGTAAGCAACCCATCCTTTGAAATGGACCCATGTCAAGAACTTGATCCAAAGTACGTCAAAATCAATTCCAAAATTAATCAAGATTAAGAATGCATATCTCCAAGATACTACAATGATCTAATGGGCACTCTCCTATATATACAAGATGTCACAAATAATGATCATATCCATATAGCACATACTCCTCCATCTACCCATGAGATGCTTTCTTTGGATGGACATGTAGATGATCTTCATTCAAAACAAGAGTCTCATACTCTTGATATCATTACCAAGGAGAAAGAGTCTCCCACTCTTAACATTTATACACATGATCAAGATATAGAAACATCTAGAAACATATCATAAATGGGTCATGAAGAAGGCTTCTATAGAAGTGGTGAATTAGAAACATCCTGTGAAGGTATATCAAAAATGAATCACGGGGAAGAATTTTATGTAGATAGTGTGTTGTGTGGTCTCACAACATGCCCCAAGACTAAAAAGACTTGGGGACCCAAGTGAAGAAATAACTCCTATGGTAGGAGCTAGCAAATTGGAAGATCACCGGAAATGAAGAGAAAAAATATTTGATAATAAAAGTACTTTGTAATGCAAGTGTTTTAGGCATCAGGTATCGGAAACGTATGGAAGGCGAAAGGTAATGCAAGTTTGAATGGAAGGCTCTAGTTCGATATGAAAGAGTTCAGTATGAAGGAGTCTGGTATGATGGAGTTCTGATATAACTGAGGTTCAGGGAATTAAGTGGGTAAAGCTGAATACCAGGTACCAGGTTGTAATGTGAAGTGAAAATGCTAAAATTTTAAGTTTATCTAATGATCTCGGTAATCTAGTATATATGTGAGGATTTGTGATATGCTGAAAAGGTGTGTTAATTACAATATTTTTGTACTAACATTTGAATAATAGTTTTATTTACATGAGATGTTATAAATGTTTTTTTCCTTTAAAGGAATTTAATGTGTGGAATTTGTGATTGCAGAAGATATTGATTGTGATGCAAAATTTAGGTATGGAAGATTGGGAAAACTTGAATCATGGGCAAAATCATTTTTATTCTAGTTTAATTATTTTGTGATACTATTGGTGGAGTTTGAATCCATGAGAATGCTAGGGATCCCAGTATTTCACATGTAGCAAATGAAAAACACCAACCTCTAAGGAAGCCCATTTCTGAGAGTGATAGAATTGGATCCAAGTGATGTGTGGGGGAAAAAATTCCACTTGTTCATTCTAAATGTATGGGAAGTCCCTACACACTATCATGATTCAAAGTATCATCCTGGTGAAGATTTGAGGTTAACACCTGAAGAGATTCAAAGTGTAATTGGAGTTGACTTCCATTGAATTCAACTACAATTCTCCTATTGGTCACTACATTCCACGTGCCTTGGTGAGATTGGTCCCTTGGATTTCCTTTCATGTATTTGTCTTATCCTATTTGAGCCTTGTGTTCTATAAAATGCTAGAGGATCCCTTTTTTTATTCTAAGTTCAGAATTAGTGGATGTTAGAGGAGCATAAAATTTTAAGTTTTTTTCTTTTTTCCTATTTTCTGAACCATTCCAGAATAAAACTTTGTATGCACATAGACATTGATTAATATTAGAGATTATTAGATAGCTACCTCTCTCAGTATATTTTGTAGCTACTTTTGTTAGTCCAACCAAACAAGACTATATGTTGTGTCGTTTAAGGGTGGACACAAAACCTACTTGGTGTCCAAAAAAAAAACCCTCTCTTTAAAGCTTGCACCATTTTATATGTAGCTATGAAGCAATCTGGTGAAGTATAAAGAAGTTTTCTCTATTTTAATTGATTCTTTGGAGCATCCATGGAGAATAACTGAGAGAAAATTGTAATTTTTAGTATTTTTTATGCTTTGTTTTAGAATGGATGTTTAAATTCTTGAAAATGTTCCAAAATTTAAATGAATAGAAGGAATTTTATTGAAAATATTTTATTTTCCATAAAATTGTTGAATGCTTAATGCTAAATCTATTTAAGTGATAGCAAAGAATTTGTGATGTTCATGAAATGTTATTGCAAATCTTTCAGTTTCATTATGCTTGAACTTAGTGCCTTAATTGAAAATCCAATACCTAAAATATTCAATTTACAACAATAGTCCCTTTGAGATTAACAACAATATCACATCAATACCCAAGAGTGACCCTAGTGCAACCATGACCTGGTTATCAAAGA
>VDFB02012236.1:0-25492 GCA_007258455.2 Sequoia sempervirens | reverse complement strand
AAGATGTGAAGAAGTTTGTACAAAGTTGTAAAGTATGTCAAATGGAAAAAGGAACAAGTCAGAATACTGGATTGTATCAACCATTACCTATACTTGAGAGGCCATGGGAGGATATTAGCATGGATTTTGTTCTTGGCTTGCCAAGGACACAAAGAGGGCATGATTCCATATTCATGGTGGTGGATGGATTTTCAAAGCTGGCACATTTCATTCCATGTCATAAGACCAACGATGTTGTTCATGTTACAGAGTTGTTTTTTAGAGAGTTGGTGAGACTACATGGTCTACCAAAGAGTATAGTTCTAGACATAGATACCAAATTTTTTGGTTATTTCTGGAGGACATTATGGAAGAAGTTGAAGACAGATTTGAAGTTTAGTTTTGCACACCATCCATAGACTGATGGACAAACAAAGGTGGAAAATAGGAGTTTGGGCAACCTGTTAAGGTGCTTAGTTGGAGATAAGCCCAAGGGATGGGATTTGATTATACCATAGGCAGAATTTGCTTACAACAATCATGTCAATAGGAGCACTAGTAAATCACTATTCCATATTGTATATGGGAGTAGTCTAAGAACTGCTTCTAAACTAAGAAAGATGGATAAGGGGGAAAAGAGTAATGTTGAGGCTAAAGATTTTGTTGAGAACTTGAAGAATTTTCTTGAAGAGGTGAAGAAACATATCAATAAGATGAACTCACAATATAAGGCTCAAGTAGATAAAAAAAGGAGGTATAAGGAGTTCTAGGTAGGAGATGATGTCATGGTTCATTTGTGAAAGGAAAGGTTTCCAGTTGGTTCATAAAACAAGTTAAAGATGAAGTTTGGACCATGCAAGATCCTGAAGAAGCATGATTCAGGAAATGCTTATGAGGTAGAGTTTCCTAGTGGAATAAATATTTCTCCTATGTTCAACATTGTTGATTTGATAGAGTATCATGAAGGTGATATAGAGGAGGGGTTGATAAATGAACAGATGAAAATTCTAGCAGCTACTTCAGAGAAGGAAGAGATAGAAGAAATCCTAGATAGTCATGTGGGTAGAAGCACAAGAAATAGGAAATATGCAAAGTACTTGGTGAAATGGAGAGGAAGGCCTACTAAAGATTCATAATGGCTATCTAAGGTTGAGGTTAACCATCTTGGTTTCCCTCTAACTCCTAAGAAGTGACAGGGTCACTTTTCAAATTACCCTGGGTGTGTGATGTAGGACCATCCAATGGTGTAGGGAAATCTTGCATCACCCAAAAAAAAAAAATCTTTTATTTCTTTTAGTTTTTTGAGTCCCATGATGGCACTTAGGGGGTTATAAGATTGTCAAGTGTCAAAAATAGCAAAAATCAAGCACTTAATATTTTTAGTAAGTTGGCCTAAATGAGCTTGTATGGACGTGAAAATTTACTCCAAGGAGTAGAGCTGAAAAAAAATTCGGTCGTGAAAGAATCACCTCAATACCCTACATGGTTTGGGAGAAATTAAAGTTTATGTCTAGAGAAATTTCTCCAATGAAACTTCAAATTCAGATATAAAACTTTAGAGGCCCCAAAACAGCTCAAAAAGTGGTTGAACTCCGACTCCATTAATCAACTCCATGTATTGTAGAGAGATCGTGAAGATCTTTCCCAACACATGCACCAATAACAAATCGCATTACACTCACATCAAAGTTATGGCTATGCAAAATTGGTCCTCTAAATATTGAATTTCTTAAAAAAAATTCTTCTAGGCCATAAATCAATTGATGAGACTTTTGGCGCCAAAACAAAAGGGGAAATTTGAACTTTCTAGAATGTCCTTGGGTAGATATTGAGGAAAATAAAAAGGGTTAAGTGGTCGTTGTAGGAGGTGGCCCTAATAGTGCAAATTGTGGCTCCAAATAGTATATTTTCTTTTCAGAGTTGATTTTGTTGTAATGAATCAAGCCCGTGAGGTTGTAACATGTAATCTTTGAATTTGTAATTTTATTTTTTGAAAATAATTGAAAGTGAATCAATTTTTTTTCTTGCATCTTTTGTGTTGGTATCTATTGTTGTTATTTCTGTGGGTTTTGGGCAGTGTGGCCCTAATCAATATTGGTCTTATATCTCCTTTTTCATCATTATCCCTTAAACAATATGAAAATGAGTGATGTTGTTGAACTAATATTCTCCAATTGTCACTCAAATATGTCCTAGGATCCCAAATTGGTTTGACTATCAACCTCAAAGGTGACTCAATTCTCAACAAGGAAGACCCAGGAGGGGGTTCTTTAGGCTTTGAGGGGTTCACCACCAAGCAAAAGCTTGGAAAAGACACTTTAACATTCAACTTACTAAACCTAGTAATGCAAGCCAAATAATGAATGCCAATGATGAAATTAATCAATAGCAAGTTAGGGTATGTGTACTTGGGAAGTTTGGGAATGTGAAGAGGATTTTGAAAATGAAAAATTGTAATGTCCATTTCATGCACTAGGCAAACACACTTAATTTTTTTTTTTAAATGAAGCACTATACTTTTAAACTATGTTAAAAGAGAACACATTATATGCAATAAATTACTTTGTTTGTATGACATCTCTACACCATAATTATGGTATTTGTTCATCTGTTTAAAGTCAGCATCTATTATTCATCTATCCCCTTAGCATTTCTACATATTGTTGATTGTAGGAGTGTCCTCTATCAATAATGTTAATGTCATCACAATTAATATTTTCCCACTAACAATACCGATACTATTTCAATATTCTATAGTAACGGGATTAGTAATATTCATGAGGCTAAACACATTTTGTATTTACCTATGTCATGGGTACTCTGATATTAATAATCCCCAATAATCTTAAAACCAACATAGATAATACAACCCCTCTCAATTTCACAATTACTACCATTATATCTTAACTTCTAATGACTACATTAATAGGATAGTTAGGGCATCTTAACATTCATCAATGCATATAGAGCTTGACCATTCCACCTATATGATAATATCACTCCACATATTAGCAATAACTCAAGAAGGTGTAACTATGTTGCCTTGAGAACACTATCACTTAAATTTATTCCCAAGGGAATGTGGCAATACTAGAATTACCATTATCCCTATTAAATGTTTAGGATTAATACTCATATTAACCATTATTGTCACTAATGTTACTTGAATTGATATTGCAGCGTTATTTTAATATTGTCATCCATATAACCTTAATACTAAATTTATTAAACTTATGACGTTAACACCTTCATTGGTGGCGCCCATGAGAATATTAATCCCCTAAATGATATGCTTTTCCACTAGCATAGTATTCAAATTATTACTCCCTCTACGACTATAATACAAGCCACATTAATCTTATCATGATCAATAGATTAATCATATCCATTGATATAACTAATTAAAGGTAGCATCCAAATTTAATACCCCCTTTTTTTATAGTAATGTTGACATTATGTTTAACAATTCTATTACACATGTACTAATACCACTTTTATTAATAATGGTATTCTTTTGAACCTAATTTTAATGTCATTAATGTAAGTGTTAATCTTACCAGTAATGTTAAATATACAATCACTATTACAATTATTGATAACCATATTATTCTATTATAACATTTAGTTTTCCTAACTATATATAAAGATTGTCAATGATACAAACCTAACACCCCAAGGAAATAAAATTTTATTTACATATTAAATATGTAAATTTATGAAATTATATATTTATATTTATACTTATAATACTAATTCTTACTTTTAAAGAATCATTACATGCCTAATTATTACTTATATACAAATCAATAACTTAAACCTCTATTCTAAAAGCTATTAAGAAAACCATAATAACCAGAAATGATTGAAGCCATCCAATCTCCTAACTCCTATTTTAAATTCACTACTCTTTAATTTTTCCCTCTAAATCTATAAGCTACGTGGCCCTCCTCTTTAACTCTTATTTTCTTTCTTTTAAAACTTACTTGAATGTTTCTTGTTTTTATATTTATGAGTTCTTTTAAAAGAAGCCAAACGTTATGACAACTTAAAAATCTTTTAGTTGGTTTTCTATCTCAGATGTTATATCAAGTAGTTATTAATACTATGGTTGTTTATTCTAACTTCACGAGACTAAAGTTATCTTTTCATGCGTTAATGCTTTTTCCTTCTTTAGTCGAATGCAAGGAGAGAGTCAACCGTATTATAATGTTATTTTGCCACACATACAAATCTAAACATCCAGACCAATTAGTTATTTACGTTACATCTCATTAATTATTTGTATGACTACTCGATCACACAATCCCAAGATGGCTATCCGTGGGTTAAGATCTCAATATTGTCATGTCCAGATCTTTCCAGTGATGTCCCAGTCAAAAGACAGACGTTTTGCTTGGTTTTTATATTACTTTGTATTATAAGACAGCTTTGACCTGACACCGGATGAAGCGTCGAATTAACTCAGGTGTCGTGGTTTGTATGAGCCACCATTTGCTTATTAGAGTGCCCAATTCTTGTGATTTTAAAATGATTAACCAAGTTCAAAAGTATAGGCGACATTTTCGAAGGAGAGGGGGAGGAGGTCAATGCTTGGTTTGGTCTACAGTCCAACATTACTGGCAACAACCTACATTATGACCAGGAACTAAGAGATAGGTGACTCGTGACAAGCACGCCGACTTTCTCCTGTGGATAGGTGACATTTCCAAAAGACATGGGATTAATTAGCTGCACATTCAGCGAAGAGAAAAGAACCTATAATTATCCAAACATGTAGCCACGTAACTTAAGTGCATATTAAAATATGGAATCCACTCATGTGTCATCTCGAAGGAATGAGCTGGGTGTTAGTTTACTAGGAAATGGACGGTAAGTGGAAACTCTTGACTCCATCAAGAGGCGTGCCAAGAAATTGAAGAAACCTCCAAGCCTTGTGATGGTTAGCAAAGATAAAAAGCGTGGAGTGTTGGCAAATCAGATAACTCCTCAGTCGTCCTCAACACAACCACCAATGCCCCTACTAGCACTGTGTGGTTAATACCTCCTCCTTTTTGTTGTGCGAAATTTTGTTTGTGCCCGAGCTGGAATGGGTGAGAGAAGAGCGGAGAGCTGGGCGTTAGTATGTCCTATTGATCTATGTGGGTATTGACCAAAGAGCATCTCCCTCCCTACCGATCCTTCAAATTCCCCATTACTGCTAGTCATCTTGGAAGGGGATAAGAGAGGGTGCGACTATAGCTCGGGCCTGTTGTATATATATATTTTGAAGGTGATTAGATGAAACAATACCATTTAAAATCTCACAACCCACTGTAAGACTCACGAAGGCTATTAGCATTATTACATGTCTTCATAAAAGTATGGATAGTTTGTCTTATTTTTATCAGTATGTTTACAAATGTCGATGCCAGTATGCCCTGAAATCCTTAGTATACTATTTATGACCGCAAGGAATCTTGGAGGGACTCACATATGCTGCATCCAAAACTATAAAAGAGAGCTCTGTGCATTACAATATTACTATCGAATAGGTGAAGATGATACCTTAAGTTTTACTTTATTATTGTTATTATTTTCTAAAGCTAAAAGAAATCTTTTGTTTACCTGATGGAGACGCTGCAGTTAAAACACGACAATGGTTTTCCCGTGCACGACTGTGGAGGCCACGCCTTTCTCATGGCGCAACTGGGTGTTCCTCATGCCCTATAGGGTTGCAGTCAACACAGGCTACGCCTTTCTTTTATATATGTATAAAACCATCCTTCATTATTATGAGGGTAAAATCAATAGAGGTATACTAGTTCAACAGATGAGCATTCTTTGCTGCTATTGTGATAAGATAAAAATAAAATAGAGGCTTTTGTGAATCGTTAGTTTTATAGAGAATACTAGCTTGACTAATTTTCAGTTATACGTGCTTTCAAATACATTTTACAAGTCCAACAATATCCTTGAATTTAGCCAAGACATAATACATCAGACAATATCATCCAGAAAATTTAGATTTTTATTTATTTTATTTATTTTTTTCTGTGCTGGTTTGTTGCACTATTTAACTGTGGGTAGCATCTATTTGAAGTAATGGATATATTTTGATTTTCTTAAAAAAAAGGAGTACAACTAATTTCCTCTAAGGTTCGAGATGAAGAGATACAAAAAAAAACATGCCAATACGCAAGGGCTTGCTTTATTACCCATTTCTTTCTTTCTTTCTTTCTTTTCAACCAACACAATTTTCCTTGATACTACAAATAATATTTAAAAGAACAAATGACTTGAACACCCACGAATTAGGTCTTGCTCTCCACCCTACCGTAATGGCGTCATGGAGCCTCATGGGCTCTGGCCATACCCCCGAGCAAGTTATTCTCTTAGCTCCAAGATGATGAATGGATTCTTTTTTTCTTTTCTTTTTTTGGTTTCAAAGGGATAAGAATACATAAAATTTTCTGCAGCTAGGTTCTCTAACTTCAAACATGAGCCATACAATATGCCACTTTTTTTTTGCAACAAATAAAAAGGAAACAAGATGTAGGGAAAACTTAGCTCTTTTCTTTAGATGATTGAAATTTAGCTCTTCTATCCTCCTCTTCTCTCTAAGCCAAGCCATATTGATCACCAACTCTCAAGGTGGACTCCCATCCTCTTCCCATCCTGTCTACCATCTGCACTTAGAGTTCTCCAAAAGGAGAAGTGGGCAATGCCCAAATCTTCCATCTTCTTGAGATATATAGGATCCTCCAAACCTACACTCTTTCCCACAAGTGCTCACACATGTGTGAGTCTTGTGCCAATTCCAAGAACTTTTGGGGAGTGGGGAGTTGAGAGTGACAAGTCACTTTTCCCAAGCCCCAACACTTTTTGAATTCGTCACATTCATGAATGTGGACTTTTGAGGGGTCTTTTCACACTCCAAGGACAAGTTCACATGTCAAAAAGGTTCCAAACCCATAGGTATAGGTCCTAGGGGTCTATTCTTGTTCAAAAACCAAGGAAATTGACTCAATAATCCCTTTTCAAAACCTACACAAGAATCCATACGAATTTTGATCCTAAGCAAGGGTTCCAACCCCAACCAAACTCACATGTCAAGTCCTACAATTAGATTCTACTCAATCACCCAACCAATAATAAAACCTCAACCCTTCCAAGTCAAATAGGGCTACACTTAGAACTTCCCAAGGATGTATTTGATTTGATTCCAACATTTATCTATCCTCCTATTTGTATATTTGATTCCTCTTAATCTATCAACATATTAACTTTAAATCCTCAAGAAGATGTCTTTTGATTTTCTCTCGATGGTCCTCCCTTCTCATGCTAACACCGTTACCTTCCTGCACATTACCAACATGATCATAAGTAACATTTTATATCACATTAATCTATTAGGTGAATCTTCTAAACTTTAACCATATAATAATCCATTTAAATTTCAATCTACATTCCATAGTATACTAGTGTATTCCACCTTCAAGGTAGTGACAATAGAACATAATGTCAAAATGAAATTACAAGGATTTTGCTAAAAGATCACCTTATTTATCATTCACCATATATCTAATCATAAATTTAAGAAATTCATGTCACAAATTATGTTTAGCATTAATCACTTGTGAAACGGGGTCTTACATCCCCCTCCCCTTAGCTTAGACTTCCTCCTGGAAGTCATTAAGGTTTGAAAACATAATCTCAATATAAGAACAAACATAAATATATCAAACATACTAATTACTTTTACTTTCTCGATGGAAGAATCGAAACATTTAGCTATAAGTGCATATTAGAGGCAAATCTCTTCCATGAATTAAATATTTAAATACTTAGAACAAAATTTCTCATACTGGAACATTTATTTGATATATGATTAATTTAACAAATGCTAACAACAATCCATGTAGCTCTAATTTATTAACAATGTAATCGACTTCAATTAAATTATGCAAAACTATATCTAAATGAATTCATAACCTTTTATACACCTCCAAAATTTCTTTGCATCATAAACATCACCCATGATGTTAGAAAATATTTTTGTTTCATTGACCAATCATGTCTCAGAATTGTTAGCTTCACATTTTGTCAAAATATATGCTTAAGAGAACATTTTACCTTATAATTATGGAACTCATACCATGTCTCAAATAATATTAACTTTGCATCACACGTTACTATTTTTCTCACATAGCTCACAGGTATGCCACATCACATTTATTTGTAATTTCACATGTACACACAACAATAGCAAGGATGCTCTTCCCAATTGGGTGCGCCTGCCCTCATATAAAGGGTGCTCTTCCCAATGGGTGCGCCTGTCCTCATACAGTCACATAATTTACAACACAAGGCTCACATAATGGGGTTTACAAGGATGGATATTCTTGGATACCACTCGAGGCCCTTCTCTAAGGACTCCTCCATATAGATAAGAATAATCATAGAATGAGGGAAGAATGGATTAATGACCATCCCATACCGGTCCCATTCACAACCCCTTTCAAAATAATTCCCCAACACATCTACTCCCCTATACGACCTGCCAGGGAACCCCCCGGGATATGGCAGTTTACAAATTCCACATTACACCACACATGCCAGCAAATTTGCAACCAAGGAGAAAGCCTCAAACTGAATAACACAAGATCATAAACCAAAGTTTCAATAAAACTCCCAAGAGGGAACTTATAAATTCAAGAGAAACAAAATAAAGATAAATTGTAGCTACATTGCAACTTTCCAATCATAATTCAAAGGAAAAATTAAACAAGTCCTTGAGGCAAATCGGACTATATAACAACTTCCAAATGGCTAAATAGCCTAAGTACATAAATGTAAAATTACACATTGCTGGCGCATAATAAAATAAAACATCAATCAAGAATTATAAATAATTCATATTTCAACAATAAAATTTGCACATTACAAACACCACGTGACTTGATAAGCCACCTAAGGGGAGGAGGGGAATGGTGGTTCTCTAACCACATCATAAGTATTATAGCATGCAATAACTGGTGGTCCCTGACCACATAAATATGAGTAACGGGTGGTCCCCGACCACATTAATATACATCACTGGTGGTCCCTAACCACATAAACATGAAGCACTGGTGGTCCCTGACCACATGAATATGAGTATTGGTGGTCCCTGACCACATAAACATGAAGCACTGGTGGTCCCTGACCACATGAATATGAGTATTGGTGGTCCCTGACCACATAAGTATGAATCACTAGTAGTCCATGCTATTCCATCCTTTACCCATGGGTTATAAACATCAAGGAATAGGTTTGCACTATGAACCAACAAGTGTGGCTCTCATATGTGGGGGAGTAGGCCATGGTCAACGTCCATGGGAAGATTACAATGACATGACATAGATCCTTTATCAGGATTAGGGCCAACACCCTGAGCTCGTAATCTTCTAATGGTAGACCATGTGCCTCTCAACCCCTATTTACACTAGCTGGCATCACACTCCCATAAGGGGGGAACCAAACACTAGGGGTACACATTTAACATAAAAATAAAACTAACACAAAGGAATACATCACATTTCTTTTAATAGACACACTTATATACATAACACATTTATTTGAACTCACAACTAGCTAGCTTACATAAAATCCATCACAAAGGGTACATATAGGGGATCATACTAGATGTCCACCACCCTTATCCCAAGTCAGATACCCTCTATCTCATACTTGGGCACAATACATTTAATGGTTTTTCACTTCACATGCCATAACACAATACACTTCACCACAGAACAATAACAATGCACTTACACATTCTATTTTTTTTCTTTAAGCAATATTCACTTTTCATCTCAATTTCGGAAATGTCAACTCACTTTTCATAGGCATAAGAAATAACTAGAAGTGTGCACTTGTAGCTTAAGTATATCACCCAATCTTCCTAGAACTTAACAATGCATGGTTCACCACACTATTAACACAAATGTCCATACACCCATACACACTTTATTTTCTTACACAATTTTCAATAATTTGCCATACAATTCGTAATTGTAACCTAGGTAATACTCAATTTTTCTAAAATTGACAATACATGGTACATTGAACACTTCCCATCTTACCGACGTCACATATATGATCAAGATTGGTTTTTAACCATACCATTATTCCTTTTTTTGTTCAACTATGTTTGTTATGTTCACTAACACATCAGTATGGGTAATTCCACCGTAATTTTCGTGTGCTAACGAAGGTTTCCTACTTGATAAGGAAGATAGTCAATCATTTTTGTTTGAAACATTACAATATGGGAAAAGAAAAAGAACACTCAATGCATGAAACACATGATAATTCACAGAATAATAATTTTCACAACTCATTGATATCTTTTTACAATCTTACATTTCACTATCTAAGATTGAACCATTTAATCACATGTTACAATCATCATTTTTACAATCACAACTCCATATAACCTCATAAAGATGCACAAATGAGTAAAATTCTTGAAATTTCTGTCTACTTTTAATTTTTCTCCTTTACATTCCAGTGTATATGATTTTCTCTCAAAGAGTGAGTACAGTCAATGGTTTAGAATACAACATTAGTTGAAAGTTTTACAATTCTACTTAGTGCCTCTTATCGATATAGTTTATCTTTCCAATCACTTAATATGCCATGAATCACACATATTTCATTACTCAACTTCATAAATTCAATAATTGATTATTCAATTCTTATAACATGTACACAACCTTCAAGGTCAACACCTAATTGACTACCCTATTACTTCCTTTATGACATGTATCCTTTCATATTTTGGCACCAACAAGACTTTAGTTCTTAGCTATGTATAAGGAAGTGTTTATAGTGTGTGCCCTAGATAACGTTGTAACTTCAAATGCATATTTTGACAAGGCCTCTTCACCAAGGTTTTAAACTCAATTACTAGAAGGAAATTATTTACTCATTACCTAAATCAATTTTCACCAAAATTATAACTTAGTTGCAACTTTCTATACATTCTTACCTTTGACTTGAATTTTAGTAATTATATTCTTTCACTTGTTTTAGTCTTGGATAAAACAACACAAAAGGTTTGATAGGTTTCATCGTACTATTAAGTTCACTAGGTCATGGTTTACTTGCAATAGTGTTTGAATGACATAGGGTTTCACCATTTAATTCAAGGTACAATTCAATTTTTTTTATTTTTTTATTTTCACTTTTCTAAGTTACACGTATTATACAATGCAAGACTTTCATCATTAGTTGATGTCATCATACATGAAATTTTTTACCTAACAACCACAAGGTGATTCATCATTGCTTCACAGGAACGTGAATTAAATCCTTATACACCATGAAAAATTGAGATATTGGGTAATAGGAAAGTCCTATATATACCATGGTCTAAGTTGTGCAAGGTAGCAGTTCATGAGTATCTAGAATCTATTACAAATTATGAACAAGTCCTTAGACTTAGGTCCAACAATCTACACCTTAAGGGTTTAATTTTAATTTTTTTTTGATAAAATTTTAAATTCAAATGTACACGAGGTGCTCCAATTTCACATAATATATGGGGTTTTCCATTGCTTCACTCATGTTAGTTTGATTTAATAAATTTAAGGGTTTAGATATTTAAACTTGTTAAATTACAACATTTAACACATTAATCCATTTTGTGGGCCATATAATTCTTTCCTCTTTGACTAGTTGCAATTTTTCCAGAATATAGTTATGGTGTTCTATCCTTTATTTGTACTAAGGTCTCAACAAGAATGTAAGTTTCTCCCAAAACAAAAATAACTTTAAGAAGTTACATTATTTTTGTGTTTAATAATTATGGTCTTAAGACGTCAACAAAATAATGTTTCTTTAATAATACCCATTGTGATGACCTATTATACTATTCACGTATTTTATAAAAGGGCCCTACTTTAGAAACTCAATTATACCCTTCCGAAGGTTTAAGAAAGTTTAATATCAAAAGGCCAAATTGATGCCATAACCCTTGTTAACTAGACCGATATATGTATCAAGTCATTCATCCTATTTACTTAAACCAAGGCACCATGTTTATATTAAGTTTCTCCTAACAGTTGAATGTCATTAATTAAATAATTTCTTGAACCATCTAAAACGGTCAATTTAGTACTTCACAATCTTATTTGGGCTAGATAATTGAAAAAAAATTCTCATTTACTACACTATGCAAGTCCCTTAGAATTTTCCTTATCAACATTTAATTATCACTCACACAAAGTGGTTTTCACATGTTCCCACACACACACACACACCCAACTTAATGCCCAATTTATTCCCAGAGTTCCCTAGAGTTGCAACCTAGGGCTCTGATACCAAAATGTAATGCCCATTTCATCCACTAGGGCAGAAACACGACTAATTTTTTTTTTTTTAAATGAAGCACTATACTATGTTAAAAGAGAACACATTATATGCAATAAATTACTTTGTTTGTATGGCATCTCTGCACCATAATTATGTTATTTGTTCATCTGTTTAAAGTCAGCATCTATTATTCATCTATCCCCTTAGCATTTCTATATATTGTTGATTGTAGGAGTGTCCTCTATCAATAATGTTAATGTCATCACAATTAATATTTTCCTACTAACAATACCGATACTATTTCAATATTCTATAGTAACGGGATTAGTAATATTCATGAGGCTAAACACATTTTGTATTTACCTATGTCATGTGTACTCTGATATTAATAATCCCCAATAATCTTAAAACCAACATAGATAATACAACCCCTCTTAATTTCACAATTACTATCATTATGTCTTAACTTCTAATGACTACATTAATGGGATAGTTAGGGCATCTTAACATTCATCAATGCATATAGAGCTTGACCATTCCACCTATATGATAATATCACTCCACGTATTAGCAATAACTCAAGAAGGTGTAACTATGTTGCCTTGAGAACACTATCACTTAAATTTATTCCCAAGGGAATGTGGCAATACTAGAATTACCATTATCCCTATTAAATGTTTAGGATTAATACTCATATTAACCATTATTGTCACTAATGTTACTTGAATTGATATTGCAGCGTTATTTTAATATTGTCATCCATATAACCTTAATACTAAATTTATTAAACTTATGACGTTAACACCTTCATTGGTGGCGCCCATGAGAATATTAATCCCCTAAATGATATGCTTTTCCACTAGCATAGTATTCAAATTATTACTCCCTCTACGACTATAATACAAGCCACATTAATCTTATCATGATCAATAGATTAATCATATCCATTGATATAACTAATTAAAGGTAGCATCCAAATTTAATACCCCCTTTTTTTATAGTAATGTTGACATTATGTTTAACAATTCTATTACACATGTACTAATACCACTTTTATTAATAATGGTATTCTTTTGAACCTAATTTTAATGTCATTAATGTAAGTGTTAATCTTACCAGTAATGTTAAATATACAATCACTATTACAATTATTGATAACCATATTATTCTATTATAACATTTAGTTTTCCTAACTATATATAAAGATTGTCAATGATACAAACCTAACACCCCAAGGAAATAAAATTTTATTTACATATTAAATATGTAAATTTATGAAATTATATATTTATATTTATACTTATAATACTAATTCTTACTTTTAAAGAATCATTACATGCCTAATTATTACTTATATACAAATCAATAACTTAAACCTCTATTCTAAAAGCTATTAAGAAAACCATAATAACCAGAAATGATTGAAGCCATCCAATCTCCTAACTCCTATTTTAAATTCACTACTCTTTAATTTTTCCCTCTAAATCTATAAGCTACGTGGCCCTCCTCTTTAACTCTTATTTTCTTTCTTTTAAAACTTACTTGAATGTTTCTTGTTTTTATATTTATGAGTTCTTTTAAAAGAAGCCAAACGTTATGACAACTTAAAAATCTTTTAGTTGGTTTTCTATCTCAGATGTTATATCAAGTAGTTATTAATACTATGGTTGTTTATTCTAACTTCACGAGACTAAAGTTATCTTTTCATGCGTTAATGCTTTTTCCTTCTTTAGTCGAATGCAAGGAGAGAGTCAACCGTATTATAATGTTATTTTGCCACACATACAAATCTAAACATCCAGACCAATTAGTTATTTACGTTACATCTCATTAATTATTTGTATGACTACTCGATCACACAATCCCAAGATGGCTATCCGTGGGTTAAGATCTCAATATTGTCATGTCCAGATCTTTCCAGTGATGTCCCAGTCAAAAGACAGACGTTTTGCTTGGTTTTTATATTACTTTGTATTATAAGACAGCTTTGACCTGACACCGGATGAAGCGTCGAATTAACTCAGGTGTCGTGGTTTGTATGAGCCACCATTTGCTTATTAGAGTGCCCAATTCTTGTGATTTTAAAATGATTAACCAAGTTCAAAAGTATAGGCGACATTTTCGAAGGAGAGGGGGAGGAGGTCAATGCTTGGTTTGGTCTACAGTCCAACATTACTGGCAACAACCTACATTATGACCAGGAACTAAGAGATAGGTGACTCGTGACAAGCACGCCGACTTTCTCCTGTGGATAGGTGACATTTCCAAAAGACATGGGATTAATTAGCTGCACATTCAGCGAAGAGAAAAGAACCTATAATTATCCAAACATGTAGCCACGTAACTTAAGTGCATATTAAAATATGGAATCCACTCATGTGTCATCTCGAAGGAATGAGCTGGGTGTTAGTTTACTAGGAAATGGACGGTAAGTGGAAACTCTTGACTCCATCAAGAGGCGTGCCAAGAAATTGAAGAAACCTCCAAGCCTTGTGATGGTTAGCAAAGATAAAAAGCGTGGAGTGTTGGCAAATCAGATAACTCCTCAGTCGTCCTCAACACAACCACCAATGCCCCTACTAGCACTGTGTGGTTAATACCTCCTCCTTTTTGTTGTGCGAAATTTTGTTTGTGCCCGAGCTGGAATGGGTGAGAGAAGAGCGGAGAGCTGGGCGTTAGTATGTCCTATTGATCTATGTGGGTATTGACCAAAGAGCATCTCCCTCCCTACCGATCCTTCAAATTCCCCATTACTGCTAGTCATCTTGGAAGGGGATAAGAGAGGGTGCGACTATAGCTCGGGCCTGTTGTATATATATATTTTGAAGGTGATTAGATGAAACAATACCATTTAAAATCTCACAACCCACTGTAAGACTCACGAAGGCTATTAGCATTATTACATGTCTTCATAAAAGTATGGATAGTTTGTCTTATTTTTATCAGTATGTTTACAAATTTCGATGCCAGTATGCCCTGAAATCCTTAGTATACTATTTATGACCGCAAGGAATCTTGGAGGGACTCACATATGCTGCATCCAAAACTATAAAAGAGAGCTTTGTGCATTACAATAGTACTATCGAATAGGTGAAGATGATACCTTAAGTTTTACTTTATTATTGTTATTATTTTCTAAAGCTAAAAGAAATCTTTTGTTTACCTGATGGAGACGCTGCAGTTAAAACACGACAATGGTTTTCCCGTGCACGACTGTGGAGGCCACGCCTTTCTCATGGTGCAACTGGGTGTTCCTCATGCCCTATAGGGTTGCAGTCAACACAGGCTACGCCTTTCTTTTATATATGTATAAAACCATCCTTCATTATTATGAGGGTAAAATCAATAGAGGTATACTAGTTCAACAGATGAGCATTCTTTGCTGCTATTGTGATAAGATAAAAATAAAATAGAGGCTTTTGTGAATCGTTAGTTTTATAGAGAATACTAGCTTGACTAATTTTCAGTTATACGTGCTTTCAAATACATTTTACAAGTCCAACAATATCCTTGAATTTAGCCAAGACATAATACATCAGACAATATCATCCAGAAAATTTAGATTTTTATTTATTTTATTTATTTTTTTCTGTGCTGGTTTGTTGCACTATTTAACTGTGGGTAGCATCTATTTGAAGTAATGGATATATTTTGATTTTCTTAAAAAAAAGGAGTACAACTAATTTCCTCTAAGGTTCGAGATGAAGAGATACAAAAAAAAACATGCCAATACGCAAGGGCTTGCTTTATTACCCATTTCTTTCTTTCTTTCTTTCTTTTCAACCAACACAATTTTCCTTGATACTACAAATAATATTTAAAAGAACAAATGACTTGAACACCCACGAATTAGGTCTTGCTCTCCACCCTACCGTAATGGCGTCATGGAGCCTCATGGGCTCTGGCCATACCCCCGAGCAAGTTATTCTCTTAGCTCCAAGATGATGAATGGAGTTCTTTTTTTCTTTTCTTTTTTTGGTTTCAAAGGGATAAGAATACATAAAATTTTCTGCAGCTAGGTTCTCTAACTTCAAACATGAGCCATACAATATGCCACTTTTTTTTTGCAACAAATAAAAAGGAAACAAGATGTAGGGAAAACTTAGCTCTTTTCTTTAGATGATTGAAATTTAGCTCTTCTATCCTCCTCTTCTCTCTAAGCCAAGCCATATTGATCACCAACTCTCAAGGTGGACTCCCATCCTCTTCCCATCCTGTCTACCATCTGCACTTAGAGTTCTCCAAAAGGAGAAGTGGGCAATGCCCAAATCTTCCATCTTCTTGAGATATATAGGGATCCTCCAAACCTACACTCTTTCCCACAAGTGCTCACACATGTGTGAGTCTTGTGCCAATACCAAGAACTTTTGGGGAGTGGGGAGTTGAGAGTGACAAGTCACTTTTACCAAGCCCCAACACTTTTTGAATTCGTCACATTCATGAGTGTGGACTTTTGAGGGGTCTTTTCACACTCCAAGGACAAGTTCACATGTCAACAAGGTTTCAAACCCATAGGTATAGGTCCTAGGGGTCTATTCTTGTTCAAAAACCAAGGAAATTGACTCAATAATCCCTTTTCAAAACCTACACAAGAATCCATACTAATTTTGATCCTAAGCAAGGGTTCCAACCCCAACCAAACTCACATGTCAAGTCCTACAATTAGATTCTACTCAATCACCCAACCAATAATAAAACCTCAACCCTTCCAAGTCAAATAGGGCTACACTTAGAACTTCCCAAGGATGTATTTGATTTGATTCCAACATTTATCTATCCTCCTATTTGCATATTTGATTCCTCTTAATCTATCAACATATTAACTTTAAATCCTCAAGAAGATGTCTTTTGATTTTCTCTCGATGGTCCTCCCTTCTCATGCTAACACCGTTACCTTCCTGCACATTACCAACATGATCATAAGTAACATTTTATATCACATTAATCTATTAGGTGAATCTTCTAAACTTTAACCATATAATAATCCATTTAAATTTCAATCTACATTCCATAGTATACTAGTGTATTCCACCTTCAAGTGGTGACAATAGAACATAATGTCAAAATGAAATTACAAGGATTTTGCTAAAAGATCACCTTATTTATCATTCACCATATATCTAATCATAAATTTAAGAAATTCATGTCACAAATTATGTTTAGCATTAATCACTTGTGAAATGAGTTCTTTACTACAATTGGAAAGCAAAATAATCAGAAATTTATCATATTTTTATATGTATAAAGTTTAGATACCATCAAACTATTTAAACTTATAGATTGTATAAAGCTATAAATTGAATCGTTATAACTAATTTATTAAGAATCAAATCTAATAAATTTTGAATTCATATTGCATACTTGTTATAAATATCTCACTAATCCAACCATACATTTTATATATGTTAAAAAATATACAATTGTTATGCCCATAATTTTTCACAATATCTTGATTGGGATCTCCTTCAACTAGATCAATTAAAAATTATTTGTAATGTTGGAGGAAATGGATTTAATATCATTAGAGTTGTCATGGAACTACCTCTCTTGATCAATGATAGATATTATCCACTCTCAAGAATGTAAATATGTTCGAGATAACTAAAAAATAATTTGTATCCCTTATATCCTTTCATCCAATGTAGCCTATCTCTTAATTGAGATCCTCTACCACAATTAAGTTCAAATCTTCTAAGTTTTATTTCAACAAAAGCAACCACTCATTGTAGAAAAGTTATTAGTAAGTGCTAAAGCCAAAACAAGTTTTTTTTTTCTATTTGGATCCATATTTTTTTTCCATTCTAGATCTCTTTCTAGCCATATTCTTATTGTAAGATCATAGTAAGGTAGTGCAATAGATTTAATCACATCATTCCACAATTGTATCCACTTACCATTTTGATGAGGTCTAGGAACATCAACCAAAGGGATATTAGGGAAGCAAGGTGATCAATTTGATTGAGGTGGGAAGTGTTGAGCTTGAAGGATAGATTATTAGGTATGAGGAATAAGAAGTTTGAAAAGTTTAAAGAATTGGGAGGTGATATGTGAGATAGGTTTAATAGAATCTACTTAAATAATGGTGTTTTGTGGAGAGGGGACAATGGAAAGAGAAATAACTAAGTTTTAATCTATCAATTTACAACTAAGTTTCCCTTAGTTCACCATCTCTTTAGTTGGTCCAAGTGAACTAGTGATCAGTATAAGAATATTTTTTTGTCTAAAATGGGATCTAAACCCCTTATGGTATTTCTAGTTAGGATGTAGGAATTCAATTATTTTTTAGAGAGTTTATGAGAACTAAACCAACTTGTATCTTGGTTTTTTCCACCATATCATATTCACCTCCTTGTAGCCATTTAGTCATAGGGAGGGCATAAAAATCCATTCCCACAATTTAACTTGAGATGAAGAGTCATTAGGCATATTACAATAAAGAAAAAATGAATAGGTATTCCTTGCATTAGTAGTAAGCACTAAGTACAATTGTTGTTGGGATCCACTCCTCAATAGATGATAAACTTAGCCAAGTATTGGGAAAGGTGAGTCAACCTTGCATCCTAATATTTTGATTTATTATTTTGTCCTCATATTAGGAAATGAGGCATCTCGCTTTGTGTTGGTAGTTATTTTCCATTTGTTGAATGCTTCAAGGGAGGTGTCTAAGATGTTCTAAATGCATATAATATTATTATAGCTTTATAAGATGAAACCTTAGATTATTGTTGAAGATCATGGCAGCTTTAGGTGAATACCTTCCAGCCCAGTACGCATGAAGATAATAATTAAATATAGCTGTTGTCTATTTAATTTTTATATGTCTTAATGAAGAGTCATTCCCTTTGATAAAAGATGCATTTAATAAAGAGATACAAATTTAATAAAGAGGCACAACTTTGAGGTGGCCGACTTATTAAAATTAGTAAAAGATATAATTCTTTTGAGGCCGACCTGATATGATTTGGAGTGACACGCCTCTTCATATTGTATATATATTCATTCAATTATTTCATTGTGACTCATTCATTAGCATTCAGTTCATATCACATACATGTGAGTTCAGTCCAAGTACAGAAGGTGAAGTTATTGATTCAGATTGATTATTGTCAAGTGCGTGCTCTTCAAGGTGGAGCGATATCTCTTTTGACTATATCTTGTATCAGCGAAATATTATTTTGTGTTGGCTGTGTTGCATTCTTAGTTGATGCTCATATTCGGCCTTTAGATTGGCCTATTGTAAAAGGACACTCTCCTTATTGAGATTCAATATATAAGTGTTATTTTGTGGCTGGGTTTTTCTCCCTCAAGAGGAGGGTTTTCCCAGGGTATCTGCTATGTTATTGTGTCTAATTTGAATCAATTTTTGTGCATACAATTTGATCATTAAAACTTACAATTATGACATATTCTTATGACATTTAAGAGCATGACTATAGAATATTTATAGTAAAGTATTGATTGGTCAACATTATGAAAAATCATAAGAATTTTTTTAAGAAATAGCAATTGTGTCAAGGAAAAAGATGTGGACATTTACAAGAACTTTTTTTTTAAGCAAAAGTGGGAGACCACTTATAATTTTATTTATATATAATATTTTACATATAGCTGGTTCAAGCAGACATACTGGCAGGAAAGAACTAGCAAGAAAACCCCTAGTTGTAGTCCAAGTAACAAATTTTACAAAATATCAAAAAGACCAGTGAGGTCCTAGTACAAATGACCAATTGTGTGATTACAACATATGTTACAAAAGCACATTGGTTGAATACATCAGTACATATGCACATTCTCTTATGCACCCAAAATACCCAAAAGAAGACATCATACTAGATATACCCGTGACTCGAATACATAACACAATGGAGATTACAAAACCTTACTAAACATAAGACTAATAAGCTAGGAAGCCACTTTCAAAAAGATGCAGATTTTCCACCAACATGATGAAAGCCATTAACCGAGCTTTCTTTTGTTTCCACTCATTTACCTTTGTGTTGGTGATCATGCTCAAATGAAGGTTTTGATTTGTTAATATTAGGCACATAACGATAACATAATTTATTTTTGGATGAAGATGGAAGTTGCAAATCATGAATGCAAGCATGACTTCTCAAGAAAGAAATGGCATGATATTTTCTTTTTAAATCATCAATCTCCTCGATGGAAATGGAAAATCTGTATCTATTTAGAACTTGGTAGAGATGTGAAGAAGTTTCATGCATTGTGGCTAATAACATGCCTTGGAATATGTGAACATAGGTCTCTTCTTATGAAACAAAACCTTCTTTGAATAATTAACATTAGAAATTAATACAATTTGGTGAGCATATTGTATAGTGCACTAGAAACCAACAATGGAAGATTGAGAGTCTCAACTAAGAATTCCACCAAGTATAGATAACATTCATACTAGAAGCCAACAACAAAAGACCAAATTTCATAAATAAAGTTCAGGCACATATGCCTGAAAATCAGCTTGTTTCGAAATCTTCTCCATTCAAAACATCCACACCATCGGAGGGCAATGTTCCAAGACAATTCTCAATGTCATCACCACAGCAAGGCAAAATATTATTCTGGAAAGCACGTCCACTCACAGGAGTTACATTCTGTCATGCACTCTCATGAGTTCCGCCATTTGTAAATTTTTCTAATATTATATTTTAAACATATTTTATTTCATTAAAATTAACTCTATCTATTCCATGTTACAAAGGATGCTCTTTATTTCAAATTATAAACTCAGACATAATTCAAAATTAATTATAATTTTCAAGATAGAGTACACACAATTTCTTTAGTTAAAATAAAATAATATTCTTATTTCCATGTGAGAGTTATGTAGAATGGTAGTTTGATTTCTCGAAAATATTTCTTTCATATATACTAAATTTTTATCATTGTACATTATGAGTCTCAATTATATATCCAAGCACATCAAAAATTTATAAAGTGGAAAGAAAAATAATCACACATTTATCATATTTTTGTAAGGTGTTTGAAAAGACTAAAAGTTTCCCTAGAAAGAACTAATTAAGGAATAAAAAAAAATGGAAAGTCTCTACCTCATTGTATGTTGACCTTTCCCATATAAAAAGATCATGGAAATGCTAAATGAGTTGATATAAGAATTTTTAAGAATGAAGGCACAAAATTCATAACATTAATCCTAAAAGCAACAAGAAAGGCAATGAATAAAATCTTCCTAGTTATTTTGAAAGAAACTTTAAAAGGTTCTAAATCCCCTTCACACCCCTTTCTAAATGAAGATAAAATAAATAAGTTACCAAATATTTCTTAGAGTTTAAGGTGGTGATTTTAATAATATGATTTGAGAATAAATAAGATAAATTAGATGAAACAAAGTTTTGTTGTAAAGGTGATGAATTTTGGGGTGAAATAAGATGAAAATAATTTCAACCTAGTTGACTCCATTAAATGGCAATTAAGATAGATTTTAAAGGGCTTTATTTAAAATATGTAATAGTTCTCGACATGCACTAATACATTATATTCTCTATTAGATAGTTATTTCTTCCATAAAAATTTCTACAATCTTATAATTTATTAATAATAGTGATGTGTGCATCCCTAGTCACTCTTTGATAACCACACTATTCATGTTTCTATTTTTACTAGAGGATACTCTAATTGAAAAGCATGTAAAGAGGAAGGGTTAGTTAACCTTGATATTAATGCAATGAAAGGTGGGATTATCTTGATGGTATCAAAGTTATCTTAAAGATATATTGAAGGTTTTTCTTCTATGCCTGAACACATTTAATAGTGAAATATAATGAATATGTACATTATCCTAGAAAAATATGTATAGCATTAAGGATAAAATTTAGACTTTAAGTTGAAAGAAAATGTCAAATATTTAGAATAAAAATGGTGGGGATGGAATACAAGCTTCAAGAATCTCCTTGTAATAATTAATTGCAATAATAAATGATTAAAACTAAACATGAATGGATATGTCACCAATAATTTTTAGATAAATGACTAAAATTAGAGCCAAGATATCTTAGTTCAAGTATCATGATAAAGGTATCAAATTCTTATTCAATGTAAACATAGCCGAGTTTGATAGATAAAAACTTGGCCCCATTAATACTAGGGGAGCATTGTTTAATGAGATTAAGTTGACACTATATTCAATTTTTAGAAGTTAGAACCCTAACATTTATATGAGACTTGTAAAATAGAACCTTATTAGGAAGAGTAGGAGAGGAGAAATGAACCCATAATAATTATGCTTATACAAATAAAAATAATAATAATGTTTAACCATTTCAAAATGTTAAATTTGTTTCACTAATATGGTGATCAATAGCTAATTTGTACAAGGAGGCCACAATTTATAGGGAAATGAAGACTACATAAGAGGAGAATTTATAACATAGTAGCTTGGTTGTAGTTGTTTCTTTAGCATTAACTATTTTCTCTTTTTTCTTTTGTTGTTGAATGTTTTATTTGATCTCTTAAAAATTATCAATGGTACTTGATCTTCATAATGATTATTTTCTTCTTTTTCAATTATTATCATCTTAGAAGGAATACCATTTCAATTTAGAGCAGGGAGAAATGTATTTTTCTTTTAAAGTATTTAAAATATTATATTTATTTGATGGTTCCTTCTTAACCTCTTCCACTCCTTGGAAAAATTATCCAACCACTTGAATCTCCTTATATTAATCAATTTACTTCTATGATTTATGTATGTGTTTTTAGTGATTTACTCAAGATTTATCCTTTCAATTTATTCATGATATACTTTAATATAGTTATAACAAGTATATAATAGTTTTTCATAATTGGATATGCCTTAAGAAACTCTTTAAACGTGAAATTATTTGATGAGGGAAGATATAAATTAAGGTTATTCTTTCTTACTTACCTCATGCTCATCCATATTTTTGTCCATAAATATCTCAAATCAAATTGGATTTTGCAAAGAGGATAGCTATATTTTAAATATTCACTCTTAGTCAAAGTCATTTATTTCTTTGTACAAATTTAAAATTGATTTATGTAATTTAATTTTTAATAGTTTTAATATAGATATATGAAGAATGGTTTTAAATATATATATATAGTAAAGTGGACATATTTTTATATTTTCCCTAATACTAGAAAAATTTAATAATACCTTCATTCCTTCTAATCCTAATGTAACTATTTTTATTATACATTTCTATCTCAAAACAATCAAGTTTCTTTCCTCTAAATTTATTCTTCAATTCATACATTTAGAACTAACCATTTTTGGAGTAATGTCTTAAGACTCAAAGGAAAAATATGAAGAATTTTATCCAAGTTTTCATTGTATGCACCCTAAACTTTATACTCATGAACTGCTTTGATATAATTTCTCAATTAAATTTTGTTAATGGAAATCTGCTTTGATATAATGCCTTCAAATAAATTTCCAATAGTGTTTTTGACGGCATGATAGAAATAGTGTTTTTGATATAATACCTCAAATAAATTTCCAATAGTGTTTTTGATATAATGCCTCAAATAAATTTGTTAATGAACTGTTCGATATAGGGTGCATACAATGGAAACACTATTTTTATCATACTCCATCAAAAATTACCATGTACTGTTTGATATAATGCCTCAAATAAATTTGTTAATGAATTGTTTGATATAGGGTGCATACAATGGAAACACTATTTTTATCATACTCCATCAAAAATTACCATGAACTGTTTGATATAATGCCTCAAATAAATTTGTTAATGAAATATTTGATATAATGCCTCAAATAAATTAGAGGTTCCCTGGTAGAAATGTATGCAAAATGTGGAAGCATAGACATGGCATGTTAATTTTTTGATAGAGTAGCAATGTATTATCAAAATAATGTATGTTGAAAAGACTTTAGAAACTTTCAAACAAATGTAGTTTCCATTCAACAAATTTTCAAAATTTTGCATTTAGGGTTTGAAAATTTAACAAACAAATGCATTTTCAACTCTATGAAATTTGAATTTGACAAACCTGGTGCTTGATATGCAAGTTGGGTTGATGAACTTTGGAAAGATGAAGTGGAATTTGCATTCACTAGAGAGATGAAGTCGTCACCATTTGCAAATCAAGTTCGGTTTGCCGCACGCATGTAAGCATAGGGAAAGCAATGATAGAAGGCGAAAATGACAGTGACATTCATTTTTTTTTGTTTTTTAAGGGGTTCGGTCAAACCCATGTTTGACCGAACCCCTTAAAATATTACTTTTTTTTAGGGTTTATGGGTTTAGTCAAACATATAATGTGGTTCGGCCAAACCATTTAGTTCGACCAAACCCGTCGACTATGGAAAAAGAAAAAAAAGAATTTCCTTCCTCATGAACTTTGTGTAAAACCACTATTGTGGCTTGATCCACACAATACAAACTGAAACTATTAGTACAAACAAAGGAATGAACCCTTACCAATGATCCTTACCAATGAAGATATTAGCATCAGTTGATTTCCCAGTTATTGTGTACAATCCAGAAGTTATTGTCTACAATCGACAAGCTCCTGGCATCAATAGTCATCTACGAAAGTTCATTATTTGGAAAACAACACATGTATAACAAGGTGGACATAGTCTTACTGTAAAAATGATAGATACCTATTTATCAACAAAGTAATGATTTATAATGTCTGTCCTATGTTTGGACAACTTGCAAGCGTAACTGCTCCTCTGAATTGCTCAAGTTGTAAATTATGAAAAGAAATGTTTGATTTAGCAAGATCATTAGAACAAGTTACATAGAAAGACAAATAAAATAATATTTGATAGATCCTTACCTTATATTTTCTCTTTCACTATAACTCGTAATTTGCTTTGGAATTTTCTGCAAAAAATGAAACATATGTTTGAATTGCAAAATGCACAAAAAAATGTCACCTTGCTTTCTTATTTAAAACTTTTTTTTTTTTGGTTTGTTGTTAAAAGAGTTTTGATCTAAAGAAAGAAGACAGTAGGAAATCGTAGACAACGAATCACATGCAAAAGACATAAGATCAGACAAAAACACATAAGATTAGAACAATGCTTTTCACTACTTTCAGAATGAAGATAGAAGATTAGACCTCCTATAGTTAGAATCTTCTTCAATGCTTTCAGTGCTTTAGAATGGCGGTAGCGCTTTCAGAATGAAGGTAGAAGATTAGACCT
>VDFB02012235.1:0-18328 GCA_007258455.2 Sequoia sempervirens | reverse complement strand
GACGTCGTGAATTACGGAAGAGGCGTGCCTGATTCGCTCACGTAATTTCGAAATTTGGCTCGCTTGTCAAAGGTATTACTTTAATATCGGTGGTGGGCCCACATAAAGAATGTGGGGCCCAGGGCAACTGTCGTGTACCATTTACACATACCAAGGGGAAGGTTGGCAAGGAAAACGTTGTAGAGAAATCAACGGCGCAAATTAGTTCCCATTTTTCTTGGAGCCGGACAATTTGTCGCCTTTGATTGTCTCCACCCAATGCAAGGGTGTAAAGTTGCTGAATGCTTATACAAACACACTAGGAGGTTGTACCATTGATGTGATGAAAGTTTCCATGTGAAGCACAAGGGAGCTAATCATAATTTTGGACCATTGCTCAAGGGATGTTTCTAGGGTGGATGGATGTGTCCTAGTGGGAAACATTACTAAGATAAAATGGTACATTCAATCAATAGTTACACATTCGATCAATGGTGGCCCATGAGTAATTCTCACCCTTCATGGATGAGCTATCAATTGTAGCTGAAGTATTACTTCTTGTTAAATGAAGTTTTCATGAAATGTGCTTTTGAATTAATCTTTGAATGGACTTTTAGAGTTGAAAAGTGTATATTTCATGTTTTTATCTTATTTCGATAAATACAATTTTGATCATTTGTCCTTTTTTTTTATGAATAGGTGTTTATATCTATATTAATATAAGATAAAATTACACATTCACAAAAAAAGGTTGGGTGGTAAAAATGCACATCTTGAGAGTCACATGGACAGAGCCTAGACGATATAAAATCACATGGGCATGTCCAGAAGGCAGGGAAAATTACAAAAATAACAGAAGAAGCTGCTAGGAGGCCATGACAGTGCTAACAGAGGGAGGCGGGTCCTTGTCATCCGAACTACCCCATACAACAGTGAGGTCCAAAGTGATGTCGTCATTGTCTTTTAGAATGTCGATTATCCTTAAATCTCTCATGATTTTTATCGCATTTGAATATCATTTTCATACTCATTTTCAATCTTTTTTGTCATATGGTGATTTCAAATCATTTATTGTTAAAATACGTGCATTTTTTTTACTTCTCAAGAATTCTAATTTGCTTCCATCTATTAAAAAGGATTAGAATTAATTTATAAAAATAAATCTAAAGAAATGAACCTAAAAACACTCATAGGGACCTACAACACACACTTAGACATCTAGACAATCAAAGACATCTAGACAATCAAAGAGCACACAATCAAAGAGCACCCATTGCATAAAAAATAGCCCACCATTATTGCTACAACTTACACGTTGTATCTAAGGTTATTCATACATGTCAATTTTTTCTCGCGTGTGAGATAGGACAACACCACACATGCTAGCATCTTAGGGCAACATACCAATCAACCAATCTTCAACAACAATGATCTTATCCCATTGAGAATTGTTGAAACTTTTCTATGCATTTTCATGTATATTTTACTATTGTTTAATACTAACTCATTTATTTTAGAATCTCAAACATTATAAAATGCATTCATTTTATTAGATTCTAAATTAAACAATAAAGAAAAGTAAAACTTTATTTTATCTTTCAACCCTTTATCAATCTCTCTAATGATTTAAGGGAATATTAAAGACCCTGGACAAATAGGGAGAGGAAGACCTTTGATTGATAAAAAATGAAATTTAATGAGATTGAGAAATCTAGGGTAAGAAAAAAAACTATGGAATCAAAATTTCGTACTTTAGCACTTTTTCTTCTTGTCTTGCACCTAGTTTAACACCTTCCTTTATAAATGTGATGTGATTATTTATGACTTGTTGAAGCCCCAATTTGTCCTTTAGCACATGCCATGCACCCAAAATTTAACCATCACTTCCACATCTTCTCGTACCCATCCTCAGCCATTGAACTATCTTGGACACTAATTCACCAACTCATGTCCTTCTAAATAGGACTACACATGGTAGTGTCCCTCACATTCATTTTTTTTCTCAAATGTTTTTCCCTTCACATAAATATTAACCCTAATTCACCCCCAATAATTGGAAATGACCAAGATATTTGTAAAAGAGGATTTTTTAAAGGAAATAAAGTATTTGAGAAGCATTAGGAAGGGACATAAGCATAATCCAATTCACACATACCTCTTTGAGCTTCATGGACATATTAAAACTAAAAAATCTCCATTAGAGCCTGTTTGACACCTCCATTGTGTTGATATAATTTTTTGTACTAACCCCTAGCCTTAAGGATCTTACAAAGATATGAGTAATGTCACAAAATTTAGCACTCATGGGAGACACCTATACTTAGTTTAGGTATTGGAAAGGCCAACAAACAAGAGGATTATAAACCTCTTCTGCACTTTGAGCCCTACCAAGCTCGGGAGGGTAATGCCAAAGGTCTTTCAAAGGATAAAACAATTAGGAAAACTTAGATGAACCCTCAAAAAAATATGACTATATATTTAGCTTTGATTGTTGTTCTTGGTTGAGGATTACTATTAATTCAAATCACATATTTCTTGTTTTAGGAAGTTAGATCAATGATTCAACTACAAATAAAGTTTTGGTTACAAATCCCTTTAGATATGTTCAATGCTAATTGAGTTTGCAATGCCATTAACCTAGTAAAATACACTATGCAACATCCCTTTATGGTTTATAGGATCATAATAAATTTAGCAAAAAATATAACAATGGATTGTGCATAAAGGCTAGGAAAATAATATAAAAATAAATTAAAATCTTTAAAATGATTTTCTTGATTTATAAGTAGATGGATGCTCAGCCTTCAAGTATTAGACTAGTGCCTATTTTTGCAACATAGAGTCTAACTGAAATGAAACCCTCATGGCATTGTAAACATTAAATTTTAGATGTGTTAAATTTACTTGAATCTATCTTGTAGAACACAAACCCTCAAACACCCTTCAACCCAATAATATAATCTCTACTTAATAATATATATAGTTTCAAAGCTTCACATACTAGTTTGAAAGGTTTTCATACAACATACACATGCATAAAATTAAATATTCAATTACAACCCTTGGATGCAAATTAACAAAGCTCTTTAATACAAAATACAATGTTGATGTTTCAAAATGTGTATTTAGGGTTTTGTTGAATCCCCTAAAATCTAAAAAATTAATGGAGATAAATTACAAAATAAGATGAAAGTTGTGTATTGTATATGATTTTTCGAAAAATGCTTATATAGACATTACAAGTTATTAGAAAACGCCAACATCTAAGTTGCATTCATATACATAGGTTACACATAAAATGAAACTTGACCCGAATGAGTTTTTCCCATATGTATATATAAAAAAACTCAACCTCTTACAATGAAAACTAAATCCCCTTCATAGATCTATGATTAGGGCATTGAAAACATGGTTGACAGTGCATGTGAGAGAGAACCATACCCTTGAAATCACACATCACATCCTCTAGTCTCAAAAATCTCATCTCAAGATTGAAGAACGTGTCATTAGTCATCATAATCATGCCATGAAGATATGTTATCAATATATTCACCAACTATGCCCATATTTATGTGTAGAATAACAAGAAAAGTTGTGAAAAATACCAAAAAATTACTCAAAGCAACACTAAAATTTGTTTCCTACAAGATTTGATCAACTACAATATATTTGGCATAGCTATAATGTTCTTCTCCTTTGAATCCATGCTTTATGGCCCAATTCAACAAATAAATAAAATCCTAGCCATTATCTATTGTTTTCCATTGAAACCACTTGAAATGCATGTCAAAATGGTGAATATCCTTCTTGAGCAATGAAAAGATGTTTATGTTAGTTGTCAATAAATTTCTAACAAGTTAGGACCTTTTTAGCATCCACATAGCTTTTTGGGTTGTTATGATGAGTTGGCAAGAAGCTAACAAAAATAGGCAAGAGTTTTTGAATTTTAGGGGCTAGACCAAATCCACTGTTTAGGGTGTCGAGGACTGGGGGTCACTAGGATGTCATGCCAAAAGAGGGAAGTTTGAGTGAATGCCCCTAGGGAGTTAACTATGTCGGGGTGTTAGGGTTCGTGGTTCAGGCTTCACTCATGAGGGAAGTCTAGTCCTCAAACTTTGATGGGAAATACATAGCAAGTTATCAGGAAAGGAGGTTGCAAAGGAACTAAGGAAAGAGTACCAAGGTGGAAGGATTGACGAAAGTCTAACTCCAAAAGAGTATGAAAGAATCAAAGGGCTTCAAAATTTGGACATACCTTGGAATAGGTATTAGGATGAAGGGAAATTCGACAACTACGACACATAAAACTTAGAAAAAAAATTTCTTTTAAAATGAGCTTTGGGTGCTTAGGGAAGGGATGGAAGTATGACCAAGTCTAAAAGTCCAAAAATAGTCTAACGAAACTTTCAAAGGGTAGGGGATCAAAATGCCATTGATGACAAAGAACATGCACCTAGGTTAAGGAAAGGTTGTAACTTCGACTCTGAAAGACTTAGATTGGTTTTGAAGCGGAAGGAGTTGGGATGATATGTGAAGGGTACTTGGGGACGAGGAAACATGCAACCTAAAATCCAATAAAGTACTAAGTGAAATTGAATTAGGAGTCGAGAAGTAGGGAGGAAGCAAACGAGGTACTTTGATCAAGGATGATTTGACTTCTCAATCCAAAAGATAGGCAAATTTTAGGAACAAAGATCAAGAAGTGGAGTGAAGATGGGAGGGATACTTCGGGAAGGGGAACTCTTACAATTTGATAGGGATGAGCAAAAGACGTGGAGGGGTGAGGAAGTTTGAAAGTCTAGTGGAAATAAGAGAGTTAAGTTTCATTGAAAATTTTTGGGGATTAGGGCTCAAGGATGTCAAACAATGGATACAAAGTGAAGGATGAGTCCAACAATTTGGTGCTACAAAGGATTTATGATAAATGGTCAAATTTTGGAGATTTAGGGGAATAATGGGCATGATATGCTAGTTAAGGGATGCCTGAAACTCTAGTGTTGAAAGATAAAAACATTTGGGCTACAAAGGATCAAGCATTCGAGGATTGAAAGGAAGTAATGTATGACTAGATTTGAAAGCTTGATGAACAAAAGACTTAACTTCAATAACAGACTATTGGGGGTCGAAGATTGAGAATGTGATGGGAGCACTATGAATGAAGGACCAAGTTCAACACTTTGGCGACAAAAAATATTTTTAAGGAATTAACACATTTCAGAGTTTGGACAATTTACATACATCAACAAGTTCAATAAGTCGACAAATTTTACATAGATAAATTTTACAAGGTTTGGACTGGATTGTTAGAATTGGGTAAAAGGGTATGTAGTGAGGATGAATTCTAACAACTTGGTAGATAAAGGGAAAGTGGAGATGGTAGGGATGATATATTGGGATGGACAACCCCAAAATTATGGATCTTTGACAACTTACAAAACTTCAAGGAAATGACCCACACAGAGCCATACTTAGATTTTTTTGGACTTTTTGTAGATTTTGAAGCATGATGAGCACATAGGGGACAATACATGATAGAATTAGGTAGATCTTTGACAAAGGAAAAAGCCACATATTATCTCAGATTGACTATAAGAGATATATTTACACAAAGTCATTGTGACACATGGGAAAAACATAGCTAAGTTTGCAAATATTTTGGACATGCATGGTTAGGCTCTAACACGTTGTTGCACCCACCACCCATCTCTTAAGAACCTAGACTTACACAATGAAAATGCATCTATCTTGAAATGTTAACTCAACCTAGGAATTTGATTGAGGCAAATTCTATAAGCATCCTTCACATGCTCGCTTTCCCTTTTAGTTGCAAGTCATGATTAGACCCCTCAATTAGGAAGGACACAATCACATATAAGTGGATACTACTACACATAGTAGATGATCAATATACCATTACATACATAATTACATTTATTTTTGTTTTGATATAATCTATTAAAAAATAAAGATCTTGAAACCCAATTATAATAATTTAAAATCTTCCTCTAACCACCTTTCATACTTTCCAAGTTTTCATTTCTTAACTTAAAATGAACATATCCAATCTTATAATCTTATGTTCAAATGATTAATAATTTAAAATATTCCTCTAACCACCTTTCATACCTTATAAGTTTTCATTTCTTAACTTAAAATGTACATCCAATATAATAATATTATGTTCAAATGATTAATAATTTAAAATCTTCCTCTAACCACCTTTCATACTTTCTAAGATTTCATTTCTTAACATAAAATGAACATATCCAATCATCTTATGTTCACATGATTAATAATTTAAAATCTTCCTCTAACCATCTTTCATACTTTCTAAGTTTTCATTTCTTAGCTTAAAATGAACCTTTCCTATCTAATAATTTTATGTTCAAATGATTATTATTATTTTTGTATATGCACAGGGTATCCTTGTGACCCAACCCAACAGCTGGAGGGGTGAGCTGAGGCGAGACTAGTCTCCTATGGATGGACACTACAACTCGCAAGCAAGATCCACTGTTAACCCAAGAGTGGAGTTGAACCTGAGATCTATGGGGAACAAACCCACAACCCAAACCAACTCCGCTACTCATGTGAGATTATATTCAAATGATTAATTATTGTCACTGTTATAGCTTTAAAATAATGAGGAAGAACCTTGAATAATTGAAGAAAGAATATAAGATTGAAGAGGGAAGTTGAGGGTGAAGAGAGATTGTACACCTCTTTTGAGTGTTACAATACAAAATAATCTGTCCCTCCTCAATGAATGAATACTTGGTCAATTGTACACCTAAGGTGAAAAAGTACCTGTATTTCCAAGAAGAGATTTCTTCCTATCTCAATGTGATGAGCTGTAAATTGTCAGGGATGCCCCACAAAGGTCCAAAATTACTGCTCATATTCTCAGAAACACATGTTCTCTTGATGTGATGGCAATTGGGATGTCAAACTTAGCCTGCTCACAAGAATCACCTACCCCACCAAGAGGAAATTGCTGGGAAGCTTCACACACCTTTTTTAATCTTCCCCTGCAATTATTTTATGCACTCAATCACATCTTTTTCTTAAATAGACATAAGTTTGTCCGCAACCTGAGCTTCCGCGATGCTTCGTCTGTCCAATCTATCCATCATCACAGTACTTCGATAAGACCAACGACAACTTCTCTGCACCTTCGCAATAGCAGCAAATCTTGCAATATATATATACACCCACCTCGCAACATATACACAATGTGTATTGATCAAAGATCAATACTCACTGATGCGTTTCCATTTGGGCATTTGCTTCCGGGCTCTGATTTCTGCTTCCTGAGCGTTTGGGTGTCCAGAAATCCAGCCTGTAAGAACACCCATGGAGCTGAGAAGAAGATTGATGTCCTACGGCAGATCTCCGTCCCGTAATGGAGAAAAAAAGATCTCGATTCCGTCTCCCTCGGCATCACCCGAGATCGTCAAATCCCCCCGCTTGGCCGGTTCGAGTCCCCGCAAGGCTCTGAAGAATCTCTTTGTGAAAAAAAAGAGCCGGCCATCTTCTACCCCCGAGTCTTCCCCCCCCGAGTCCGTCAAAATCAGAGAGTTGCCGTCTCCTCAGAGCCGTCAAAATGTTGACGAGATGCGCGAGTTGAAGGAAGTTTTCCGGCATTTTGATGCCAACGGCGACGGAAAAATCTCTGCCTTTGAGCTGAAGTCTGTGCTTGCTTCGCTTGGGGAAGAAGATCTGAGTGAGGAAGAATTGACGGCCATGATTAGGGAGGCGGACTCCAACGGTGACGGGTTCATCGATTTGACGGATTTTATCCGTCTAAACACAGGCGAAGTTGCTGGTTTTGACGCCGATTCTGAGCTGAGAGACGCCTTTACATTGTTTGATGTAGATAAGAAAGGGTGTATAACGGCTCAGGGCCTTCATGAAATCATGAAGCGCTTGGGTGAACCGAGTAGTTTGGATGACTGTCATTTGATGATAAAGCGGGTCGATTCTGACGGGGATGGGGTCGTCAATTTTTGGGAGTTTAAGCAAATGATGATGGCTTAGCAATGGGCTAAATGGGCTTGTTATTTTTTAAGGTATGGGAGGATTGATGAGCTTTGGTTTGCTTGCTTTAAGTTAGGTCACGAAATGGAAATTAAAATATATAATTTTAAGTAAAAAATTCGTGAAATAGCTTTGGACATAGGACTCGAAAGAAAAATTTCAAAAAACGTAAATCAACTCTTGTAAATGGAACTTTATGAAAAGCTTAAAATGAATGGCGAAGGTCATGGTTCCATAGGTGGGTCTTTGAATATAGTTGTGATGGTGTACAACTTAGAGTTCTATAGCAATATTGGGATCCCAAATCTTAATATTGTACAAATTGTCTCAATAGTAATATTGGGATTTCAAAATCTTAATGATAATTGTAAGGATTTTTTTATGTTCATTACTTTTTATTATTGATGATTTTATGTTGCTTGTTAATTTTGTTAGAAGGCTAATTTATTATTTTAATAAAATGTTTTCTCTTAGATTGGTTAGTTGAAGTATTTATAGTCTTCCTTTAAACATGTAGAAGATAAAATGTATAATTGATATGATAAGAATGCTTAGAAAGGATAACATTAAAAATAATAAATATCAACTTTCATGATCCACCATTACGCTTCTAAATACAAAAGGAAACAAAACATTAGAACAAAAAGAATTAATAATGGTTACAGAGGACAACATTAAAAAATAACATGTATCAACTTTTAGAATCCACCATTATGCTTCCTTACACAATAAGGTCTAAAACACCACAACAAAAAGAACCTCAAAATGAGTATCTAGAAAACTCCCCAACATTTCAAACTAGATGAAACATCTTTACCTTTCCTAGTAACATCTTCAACTTCCATCTAGTTGCCTTGCTTGCCTACATCCTCTTTAACACTTCAAGGCATTTGTATCTACTAAAAGGAAATACACTCCATGGAACATCTCCTCATGTAATTGAGCTTGATGAATGGAATATGTGTAGAACACACATTTAATAGTATATTCACTAGAAACCTCTAAGTGATCCCTAGAATGAATCACCATAACACCCTCTAGGACTTTGCCAATGCCATTATAGAAGGCCCAAAATATGTGTAGCTCATGATGAACAATTTTTCCTCTTGAGATTTTGCCTTTCCTTTTGTAGTTATCCTAACTTTCACAAGTGGTACCTCCATTTTTAATCGAAAACTTCTCTACCTCCTTAACTCTTGCTACCTTAACAATAAAGAACAGCACCATGCCACTAAACTCCATAAGTAGAAAAATTATTAACAACCATAGCTCGAGTTCTTCATTTGAAAGAAACCACCACCAAATTTGAGATTAATTCCTTGCATATTTAAGCTCTCGACCTTAACACTCCACCTAGACCCATTCCTTCACCTAAGATAGCTTTTACAAACCTTGTCGCCACTTGGTTGGAGCATAAAAAATGAAGTCCAAGCACATATGAAAGACATTCCCTTTGCATCAAGGATCTTGAATAGGGACTCTCTACTATTGTTCCATAAAAAGAAAGAGAAAACATAATTTTAGCAACTAGAAGCCCCATAACAAAGCCAAATGTTAAGCGAGCTACAAGCCACCTCAACTGTGCTACCAATTTAGAGATGCATGCCATCTTAAATGGAAAGCTCACCCAAAGCCAAATGGACATTATATAAATGAAAAAAATTCACATAGGTTATACATGCTTAATAACTTATCATCCTAACAACATCAACCACTTTCAACAAATACAAATTCCTCATACACACAAATGCAAATAACTCTCACAAACCTATGAAAAAAAATAATGACCCTAAAGTTATCAAACAATAAGATTGAATGAATAACATTTATGAAGATGCATATCTTAAATACTAATTCATAACCTCCAAGAATTTATCATTTTAATAAAAATTTAACTTACATCTAAAAAGAATTTAAAATTAATTTTTAGAATCTAAGCAGTATAATAGAGGTTATAGAGAGACTTCCTTTTAGAATATCTTAATTTATGCTTAAAATTTCATTTTCAATTAGATGGAAGGTTAGATTTTGGAAGCTTAATGAATGATTGCTTCAAAATATCTCAATGTGTAGAATTATGTCAAATTTTCTTTTCAATTAAGTGGAAGGTTTCAAGTCAAATTTGGAAGCTTAGTAAAGTTTCCCCTTAAAATATCAAAACTTCATGACACTTGGAATTTAGATACATTTGACATCTGTCAACACTCCCACAAATCTGCAAAACTATATACCAATCCACAGAGAAATGTGGATTCACCAAAACATACATACTAAATGGGAAACCTCTAACACTGCCAAACCCAAACTTCTGTCATTCATAACTTCTTCACCAAAAGCCAAGACATTATGAAACTCTAGATCTAAATTCCACTAACATATAACAAAATTACATGAAAAGTATAGAGCAAGAATCTTCTCAATGGACCAATACAGACCAAATTACCGGATGTCCTATACATAGGAATACTAGTTTTGACACTTAGTTAATTTGCCACTTTAACTGTCTACACCAGATCAAACCTGCTTGCAAATAACATTAGACAACCATCTTCAAGATCATGCTCAAACTATACAAAGTGGTCTACACAATGATCTTCATACCAGATCACAATGTTGACATCAACGACAACATTGTATCTGCAAACTATACAACTTATACTCATAACTCATGCTCATGTTGCCAAACAACATATCAATGACAAACTTCTTATTCTTCCAACACAAAAGTTCCACAACTACCTCATCAATCATTGACTCATGGTAGTTAGGTGCCACCTCTATTTAGTCAAAGCCACCTTTGTCTTAGTTAGGTGGAGTGAATTGATCACAATTCAACTTTTGACTGCATAATTAGACCAAGTAAACTGATTAGTAGTTAAACTCATGACCACTAGACATATCATTTCCTTGATTTAGGCATTCAAACGACTTATTTATATGTAAAATGACAACAAAAAAAACATACCTTATAAAATAACTACAAACAATTCTACAATCAAATAGGAAATGAATTTAATTACGCCAAAGGCATTCCCTATTTGAAGTAGTGCAAGCTAACTTGGTGGATCGATGACTCAAGTTGCTCAAAAAGGGATGCAAGAGGATTCAAATAATTTTGACTGTCCGATTTTTACAATTTTCAGTCAGTGGTTTGCAGTTTTCAGTCAGCGGTTTTTTCCCTTGTTCACTGTTATGCCATTCAACGTGCATCGATTAATTGTTAGCAGGTGTGAGATATTTCAACAAAAAATCACTTTGAATATTGAAATCACGTCCAATATTCAGTGTAGTTAATGAGTTTCAATGGAAAATAAATGCACAGCATGTAGCAACCTAAGAAAAATCACATCATGTACCACAATAGTTTAACATGTCACTTGCCTTCTGTATTTCATTAGTGGCCACAATTTTGAGAACATTTATGCATGTTCTGATCCATTGAGAAGACCAAGCACTGACATAATTGAAGAAATACATGATACTGTAAGATATTTATCAGTTTTTATAATAGTACTGTAATTTCTGGGTTCTTTGTTCATTGTTTTAGCTTATGATTATCTAATCTCTGTAAGTAACCTTAGCAACATATTTCATCTCCAATACCTAAGCAAGGTTTGACTGAGAGACCCATTGTACTAGAGATTTACATGAAAAGCTTTTATAGTCTATTAGTACAGCTGGCCCACGCTTGCTTATCCCATTACAATTCCAATTCCTGCATGGATTCCCATTACCCTAGAGATGCTAATGGAGTGGTTTGTAGTGTACTGTGTATACCAACGCATTTGTTATTTATACCCATTACTGTTTTTAATGTGATTAGCACAAGATAGATGATGGTCATGGGTTCTTTGGGTGGCGTGGAATCTGTGAATGAAGTTAACGTTGAAGAGACTTGCACAGGCAAGCTGAATGATCCCCTCAAGTGGCTCCTAGTTCACATATACAATTGATCATAATATATAATTCAGTCACATATAGAGTTAATAGTAAACAGTTGCACAGTTCTCATTAAAATAATATACTACCAAAGATAAATACTAATAACTTCTGGCTTGATTCTTCCCAAGGATGCTCACTTACTTCCACAGATCTGATCCTTCATAACAATCTGCATTTCCCAATCTTAACCATAACAGTATACATTTTTGAATCGAAGTTCATCATCTAACAAACTTTTTTTTAATTGCAAAGTTGTAACAAATTTTCTGTGAAATAGATAAAAAGAATCAAGTTTATTACCAAACATTCCAAAAGCATGTGATAAAATAAAATATGATATACCGCTCATAATGTATCATCATTATCTAGAGATATTGTCTTGAAAAATCCTACAAATTAAGACGGTGTCTGTAAAAATAATTGTTGTAAGAAAGGGATCATTAGTAAATTTACAAACTGAGAATAAGTTATCAAAATTTAGGAGCTTCAAGAACCGATACTTAATATATACTCTTTCATTCTTATCGCACAATCTTTCGTCACCATCTTGAAAATTCCTTACAATTAGTGACAATTTATCTTACAGTCAGAAGATTTCTTCCCTCAATTTTTTGAAAACATGTAAAACACCTTCCATCTGCTTCTCCTATACGTGAAAACATAACATTTTCATTAAAATGAACACCCGTTTTAGAAATGCCATTGATGATGTCGAATTGGAGTGCTTGATGACAGGGGAGAGGAGCCCATAGTGGAGCGGGGTTCAATATTGGGGATAGAAGTAGTCTTTAGTGGGTCTAATAGTGGAGCACCTTAATATCCAATTGTAAAACACTTTTTTTTGGGGCCTTTTTGGATACCTCAACAAAAAGCATGCTGATGTGGCATCATATTTAATGATGTGACCCTAAAATGAAATATAAAAGCACGAGTTGCCAAATAAACTACTTTACAAAATTGGGAGCGATTTGAAATTTCCACATAAGATTTTGAGAAACATGAAGTTAGGGTGCTCCACTATGGGCCCCTCTCCCCTAGTGTAACCCAAAAAAATTTCCTTATTAATAGAATATATATAAGTATAAATTAACTTATATTAATAGTTGAAAAAATTGCGGGGATGTCTAATTCTAAATTAGATCTTAATCTAAGAAAGTCAATGTGAAGTAGATAAGATGTACTCAACTCTAACTTTGACGATAAATAAGTTATGAAGATTTTAGAATTTATCTATATTAAACTTAAGAACATAATCTTTTTATCAATATATTGCTTTGGATTTTGTGTTATACATGTACTCTATCCTAGATCAAGTCTATGCTTCTAGATCACTCATACATTTGTAAATTAATTATTTGCTATGTGAATCTAATCTAATCTTGTGAATCATTGAATTCATCTCTATTTATTTTACTATATAGATTGTCAATATTTATAAATAGCTTTAGTGGGTTGTTGAAATCAATAAGGGAAATATTCTCCTAGATCAAACCCCAAAAATAGTTTTTACAATCAAGCAAAGGATCAACAAACAAAACACAATGCCCTATAACAAATATGTAGACTTTGAGTTAATTTAGTGCACCTAACCAAAGCATTCTCCTAACATCATTGCTCATTAAATGCTCTATGACAAGAGAATTAAATGTGAGGCTTGGATGATATAACAAGTGTAAACTAATGTCTTTAACTACAAGTACATAAAAAAATAACTTTACGAATATTGGTTTAGTCAACTCAAATGGGCTAGTACAATGGGCAAAAGTAAGACAATTTTAAAATTTGAATTTTAGAAATTTAAGGTTACATTTGTAGATGTGTGATCAATCTTCCACCCATAGACATGACTTCAGATGATGAAATGGCAAATTTTGTGTAAGGAATGAATGTTTAATAATGGAGGATCCAATAATGTGGTCTATATAGATGGATGTGTAGAAATGGATAAAATACAAATAAATTTATGCAAATGTGTGTATATAGGGATATGTGAAGGCCAAAGGAATGAACCCAATATTACATAAAAGTATGTCATTCATAGACATATAAATTTATGGAATCATTCACGTAAAATAATCATATAAATATGCAAATTCAACCATTACACATATATGCATTGTTATTTAGAATTATATGTATTATAAAATAAAGATTAAAAATAGTAAATTATTATTTAAAAGTGATAAATTTGAATAGACACTTAATTTTATTGGAGTTTTTAAATCAAGTTTTGTTTAAAATGTATAAAGAATCAATTTAATTTTTTTCATTTTTAATGAATTAACATTGTGAATAGTTTATTTAACTAGCATGCATATATTAAATATTAATATATATAAAATACGCTGAGAATTATCCTTGTCGAGGCGTCTATTTTCATCATTTTTTCTGTAATCAAAACTCTAATCCTAACCCTAATTGAATGCTATTTTAAATTGTAACCATTTTTTTTACTTTCAAATTACCGCTTCATAGTTATCTTCTCAAAAATAATATTTAAGTTTTATTGAAAATATTTAAAAAATTAAAAAATAGAATCTCGAACAAAATTGACAACTTTCATTAAAAGAAAACTATTTTTTAAATTCATTTTAGGAAGTTAACAATAATAGTTGCGTTTTGGTCTTTCAAAAGATAAGAAGATAAGATTTAAGAGTGGATATGGATTTGCATGTCATTTGAACGTCAATTTCTAGCTAAAGAGTTTTTCCTTACACATTGCTTTTTAGTGGATGTCATTGTAATACACATCTTAGCGTAATTATATTATCTTTTAAATCAATATATTTTAAAAAATAATAAATCGATCATTATGTTCTATTCATAATATAAATCAATTTATTTTAGTTGTGTTTGGATCCTTCTAAGTGGATGCGTAGTTTATTTGAAGCTATCACTTCTCCATTGAGACTTTTGTTGAACAAACAACATCATTTGCTAAATACTTTATCAATCGACCTCATGTATTACAAAAAGTATAAAAAAAATGAACCAATATTTTTTCTAATTGACCTTCTAACACCTCTTCGGCGTACCCATTGCACACCAAGGTGCGATCACTAGTTTTTAACATGTTTAACAATTTTACTATACAAAGAATATTATTATAGCCTAATTTTACAAAACTTTAAAATGAAATAATACGGATTTACTTAGTCCGCAATATGGCCTTTGTTCTTTTTCAAGATATGACCAAAATATTTCATTACGTCAATAATTTCCAAATATTTCCCAGGCGGAAGCCATTTGTGTTTGGCTAGAAATGGTAAACATAAAGTTGGAAGCTTTTGACGTAAGGCCTATTAGCTCAGTTGGTTAGAGCGTCGTGCTAATAACGCGAAGGTCGCAGGTTCGAGACCTGCATAGGCCAGACTGCTATCAGTAAACTCATTTTCATATTAACCGTTTAGTTAACTTGTTTATGCCAATATGAAAAGGGTGAATGTGATTTATTATTTTTAATGCTTCATGGAGATGATAATTTTTAGGGTTTTGTGAATATTATTATTCTTTTATTTGTAGGATAATAAATGTGGTTAATAATCTTATATGATGTTAATATTATGAGATAATGATATTTGATATTTATGTGCTTTTAAAAAAATATAATTTTATTTATTTATATTGTTGATATTTTACTGATTTCTTTTCAATTTTCTTGATATTTTGTACATGTTAAAGACTCTTATAAAAATGTGTTATTTCTCTTGAATCATCTTATGTTACAATATATTCTAATCAAGTTGTAGAATTAGTCAATTCTCGCAACACCAAGATACAATATTTATTCCCCACTTGCCCCATCCTACCACCATAATCTACATTTGAAATCCTTACAAACCTAAAAGTTTTTTGTACCCTATAATATATTATACACTAAGAAATGTCCTCTCAAAAATTGTATAAATTTTTTGGCAAATCCATCCTAGAGAAGTGTAATATCGTCTAGGGCATTTTTTCCCATGTTGGAGATTAAGTTTGAAGTGGATGACAAATTTTTTCCATGTACCTATTTTTTTTATTTGGAGACGAAAAAATTCTTTCAATATATAACATATATGTGATAAAAATGCTAAATTTCCTATCAATATAACATGTAAACAAAGATTTTAGAACATGAGTGAGTATATAAATAAAAAATAACACCTAATAAATTGGAACAATTAGGGTCCAAATTGTTTTAAACCTTCAATTTATACATTTCTATCCTCAACAATTAAATCTTCAAAAATAATTTTATTTTGTGTTAAGATGATATAAAATCCATCAAATATAGGTGACTTAGACACTTGTGAAAAATCTAAAAGTAGTCAAATAGTAACACATATCCACTTAAAAATTCTTGCCCTAAAAATATCTCAAAATTGTTTCAACTACTAATTAATGACCTTTTCTTGTGCCATGCCTCAATCTAGACAAAATACTAGTTTTTTTATGAAATATCGGGTCTAGTATTCAACAAATAGGTCAACCCTCTAATCGATTGCATACACCTTGTATTATTAACCAATTTGACTCTTTCATCCATAGAAAGTTCCAAACAATTTACAAACCTTGGGGTGATATGTTTCTATCCTATATTATTAATTCTTCTAAGCCAATCCAATTCTATATTAGGATGATTCAAAATCCATCAAATATGGGTGAGTGAGACACCATGAAAACCTAAAAATAGCCAAATGGCAACATGTAGTCACTAAGAAATTTCTTTCCCTACATGTGTTTCAAAACCATTTTAACTACTAATTAGTGGTTGTTTCTTGTGTTATGTATGAATCTAGAAAAAATATGTTACAAAATATCATGTCTACTATTCACTAGATAGACAAAGCCTTCAATCAATTGCATATACATAGTATTATTAACCAAATTTCCTCCTTCACCCTTAGAAAGTTTGAAACTAACTTCCATGGACATTAGAGATGGTTTACAATCTTTCATCTACATATTTTTCAAGAATTTGCATATTTATTTTTCTTTTGAAATGAAAACATAATGATAATGTTTAAAATCTTTCATTTGATATTTTGTTTACCTTTTTAATATGTTTTCAATTATTTTCTATTAGCATGCAACATACAAAACAAAAATCACAATTTGTGTCCTTATATTTGAATGTATGAATATCACCGATTCACCTCATGAAACAAGTTTGTCTCAAATAACTATCAATATTTCGTATGTATTGTTTCCTATTAGCATGCAACATACAAAAAAGAAATAATTGTTTTGTTTCCTTATATTTTAATGTATAAATTATCACCAAATTTACTCATGAAACTAGTTTGTCTCAAATAAATATTAATATTTCATATGCATTATTTCCTATTAGCATGCAACATACAAAAAATAAAATAAAAATTGTTTCCTTATATTTGAATGTATAGAGTATCACGAAATTCACTTTGCATGAAACTAGTTTGTCTAAAATAACTATAAATATTTGCATACCATGCTCTACTTTTAGTTTGAAACCTGTGTGCAAGTGTTTCTACTCCTAAATATGCAAAACTAACTACAAATGCAATGTAAAGAAATTGTTATCACCTAAAGTTGCACCCTTGCTGAACTTGATGTTCAACACCTCAGTGTAACATGGGAAGACCTCTAAAGATGTGGGTTTCTTGTAAGCAGAGGTCAACCTCCGGAGAAGACTGACTTCCTTTGGGTATCACCTAAACTACAATTCTTGTGAGGTAAAGGGAGAAAGAATACATAAGAATAAAACTAAACTATGGTGATACACCAAAATGATAGGAACATGAGATACTCAATTTACACTTGAATATGACGATGGACATAAGATTACACATCAAATCCTGCAAGCCTGCACTAATGTTTCACAAACAGGTTCGATTCACACACTTTTTCCAGAGAGGAAAGAAAGAATTTCACAGACTAGAATCCCTGTGTGACTAAGTGAACACAATTTGTGATTTGTATAATGATACTTTTGCAAAGGAAGGCATGAAACACAAGATAAAGTTATGAAGGAATGAAAGAAATTCACAAAATAACTTAACTATGAACCTGAAATGCACAACACTTTGCAAGAACAAGATGAAAATCTGAACATCAACAGTGATCAAGGTAAGCTTTATATAACATGCTCCAAAATGAGTTACAAAATTCTGCTAATCCGAGAGAGGAGTGTAGAAGTCACATAATTCAGAAAAGCATCCAGGAGAACTCCTTTACAAAGAGGCAAAAATGCCTTATATACAAAAGTGTGGTTGGCCCCTCTAGGGCTTACAAAAATATCAATCTCAGAAAGATCTACCTTTAGATCTTTTCATGTAGTTAATGTTGTATTCAATTGAATCCTTGCTTTCCATGTCGGTGTGAAGAGATTACCTTCAGGGGAAGCCTT
>VDFB02012234.1:0-24656 GCA_007258455.2 Sequoia sempervirens | reverse complement strand
AGTTTCTACAAGGGAAGGAGAAATTAAAGACAATTCTAGGACATTGCACTTTGTACAGTTGACTTCCAAGACCCCGGGCTGATGTTTGCAAGGTCATAATCCAATATATCATAGGAGAAGGGAGGTATGCATATATTTTTTCTCAACATTTTAGATTGTTATGTCATTTACAACACAATGATTTAGTGAATTTATCGTATTATCTCTTTCATTCCATAAAAAGAATGTGTTCAAAAGTTCAAAAAGGGCATCAAAATTATTTGACACATCATGGCTTGATCAAATTGATTATTATGGAGGGTTTAAAATAGGTTATTCCCCTAATTAGTTGGCCTATCTTTGTAGGTGAAGAAAGTCCTTCCAATGCCTCAGTTTCAGAAGTTGAGCCAGAGGCTCATGAAGCTGAGAGTAGTCATAATGAAACAGAAGATCAGGATAGTGAAGCCAAGAACTCAAATGTTGAAACACCAAATGAGTGTCTTGAAACTACTAATGAAACCTTGAGTAAGGACACAGTTAGATAATCCTGATACAAACCAAAAAGGAATTGAGTTTGAGAATCAAGAAGGTGAACAACAAAATGATGAGTTTGAAAACCTAAGAAAAACTATGTAGAGAAAGTATGCCAAGAGTATGGCTCAAGCTGTTAACAAGAGTAAACCCCAAAATTCTACCAAAACCCCTCATGCTGAAATGAAACCCTCCTATGATACATGGAAAAAGAGGAAGACGGAAGTGGAAGACCCTTCTGTAAGGAAGCTAACATAGTAGAACAACTTCCTACACTAATCTTGAGAGGAGAATAATGCAAAACTTTACAAATCTTTAACAGTTACAAAAACTTTAAAAAAATACAAATAAATATCATGCATACCACAACACAATGTTTTACATGGGAAAAACCCTTCCGGGAGAAAAACCCCACACTCCAAAAGTTGTCCAATATATTATTCAAAAATCACAAAGATTACAATATATGCTTGCCAAAGAAAACTTCTCATAGAGATTATCACCACGGAGAGATAAAGAGAGACCTTACAGTATATGGACTCTCAGAATACATCACCATCTATTGTAGTCGTAATACAATGCCTTCATAAAATAGAGTTACATTCTAGGGCAAGACATACCAACAAAATATCCACCATCAGATCTAGGATAAAACCTAATAATTAACGGTCTAGATTTACAATATATCATTTATTTAATATATGTCAGCCATTTTAAAGATTTTTCCTGAAAAAGTTAACACACTCACATTTCACTCCTCTACTCCAACTCGTGCTCCCATTGAAAATTATACCTATCGGTGTAACTAGGAAATATATATATATATATATATCCTATCAACAATAACCTTTATATAATTGCAAGGTTGAGACACATTTTTCCCAACAAATTCCCACTTGTCGAACACCTTGCAAGAGCAAAGGGACAAAGTAAACATTGTCTCTTAATTGCTAGGGGCCAAAAGGCCCATAGTCTCTGAACACCGTCTGAACTTCTTTATGCTCATAGGATTAGTTAAAGAATCAACAAAATTCATCAAAGTCTCTACCTTAACCAACTTCGCCTTGCCATCTTGAACCATATCTTTAACAAAATGATATTGTACATCAATGTGCTTGGTTCTAGTGTGAAATTTTGGGTTCTTAGCTAGAAATATTGCACTCTAACTATCGCAATAAATTGTCACTACACCTTGTTTTATTCAATATATAGACACAATATCTTAAGCCAAATGGATTAATTTTACAAAGCATGATTGAAAAGTTGTCATATACTCTACTTGTTAGTGGATAAAAGTGACCACAACTTGTGGCTTACTCATCCAACTAATTGCACCACCAAATAAAGTAAACACATAAGCACTAGTGGATTTTTTGCTATCAACATCACCTGCCCATTATGAATCGACATAACCATGAATATCAAGGGAAATTTCATCTTCACTCATATTACTATGATAACATAAAGAATAATTTTTGAAAATTGAGGTGATTATGTAACTTAATACTTTGTAAAACTTTATGATTGTTGATTTGAATACGTATTCTTTGTTAAAGATTCTTTGTGGATGATTATCTGGTTAGATTCATTCTACCATTTTTAGAATGAAGATAGAAGGTTGTAGAAGAATTAGATATAATATTAGATGATACACAACATATACAGGTAGGAGAAACCCTTTTGAGGGAAAAACTCCACCCAGAATCATGTATTATTTAATCTCTGAAGTAGATTATAATAACTCAATTCTTGCTTGAGAATGCTTCTTTTTCCTTCACCAAATCTTCTTCACAACTGCAATAGGCAATAATAACTCTCTTTAACACCTTGAGATAAATAGGAAATAATCAACTTTTTAAACTCCAAAGAGTTACAATTAAAAAGCTCAATCCCTATCTCACAAAAGGTACGCCTATCTCTTGCAAGTAGAGTTCTACCATGAAGAACAATGCCAAAACATGTACTTCATCCATTTATGGGCTTCCCAAACTGAAGTCGCAACTGAACCTTGATTTCGTAGATATCTTCAAAGCTTGTCCTCAAAGTAGGCACCCAAGAATGGGCCCACTTAACTTAGCCTTTTGAAATATCTTAGCATGCAAAATAGTTAACTTCAAGAAGCCAACTTGGGCGCCCAAGGTTGGTCCAAGTCATTCTCTATTAACTAAAACATATCTCTCCACCATTCATGCAAGAATAGTCATCCCCTGTTAATTGAAGGTAGTCACCTGTTATCTGTCATGCAACTCAAGTCATTAGTCATGCATTCCAAGTTAAGTGAAGTCAACTAGCATTCAACTAAAATAACTAAAGATAATTGAGGCTGAACTAAATTAGTGCAGATTAGACTAAGCTGAATTGAACTAATCTGAACTGAATTGAACTGAACTTCATGCATGCAAACATAAAACCCTAACTCCTAGGATCTTTTCATGCATTCAAAAGTGTTATCTCTTACTCTAAATAGTTAGCTAAACTCAAGGTGAGTGTCACCTACCATGTGGCCACCCCATGTGACCCTATTATTTAGGAACTCATATTAGACGCCCTCACATGTTCCTAACATTTAGAATTAATTACAAATGTCAATTAACATGATTATTTCATCAAATATTAATCTCTTTCTAATCCTAGTGTTGAGGAACACTTTCCAAGGACGTAGGATATACATGTGGGAAATAATGTTTAGGATTGCAATTAAATGGCATCTATTTCCAACATTCTCCCCTTGACATTATACATTTGCAATTATTCTAAACAAGGAATGAGTATTATAAATCAAGTGTCTGAGGACTGAGGCCAATGGCCTTCTGCACCAACTAATCAATCCATGCCAACTTCAAATGCAACTTGCATAATCATGAAGCTCCGAGAAAATGATTAAAACCAAGAGAAATTATCTATAGGAACTAGTTTCATAAGATAATTTGTAACATTAATTAAAGTGTCAACTTTCTCAATTAATACCTTCCCATTCTCAACCATTTCTCGCACAAGGTGATACTTAATATCAACATGCTTAGTACGAGCATGATACATAGGATTTTTGGCTAAACACATAGCACTCTGACTATCACATTCAAGTTTAACTTACTTGCAATTAAAACCAATACCTTTCCCAAGTCTCTATAACCAAAGTGCACTCTTTGGAATGGTGAAATCATCGAGGAGTAATGTTGAACTCCGCGTTCAGCAAGATTATGAAGCTTCTCGGTCTTTCTTGTTGAAAATAGTTTTTTTTCTTACAAGTAACCATTCCAACATATATCTCTTACCATAAGAACCCAAAGCTCACCTATTTCTCAAATTATCCATGAGGACTGTAACCAACCAATCCATACTTAAAACTCAAATGCAACACAACACTTTCCGCGAGTAATCAAACAAATGATTAATGTATAATACACCAAGAGAACTACACAAGATCAATGTCAAAGCTCCAATCTTGAACATAAACATGACATCCATGATCTAACCATCTCCTCCTAGGAGATCACACGCACCATAACATACTTATACATCCCGGTCTCAAGAGAACATGTAATATTCCAAACTCTAAACTAGTATCAAGAGTATAACATGACACCATAACAAATACACTCTAAACCAAGAAACTATATCTCCAATCACATGGAGATAACATTACCAATGATGCATCCATGTCACTACCAACAACTCCCACTGAACCGTGGTACCGAGTCACACATGACATCATGACTACCATCCTCTATGAAGATCACTCACGGGAAACATGAAGCAAAGAGTTATCACAAACAATATTAGCTGGAAATAACCAATGCATCATTGAGTGTCATCAAAGGATTCCTCGTAGAAGAATCGAACTCTCTTTCTTGTTCTTACAATCCTTCTTCACATGTCTGGTTCCAGCTCCAACTTACTTTACCTTACTCGTCATGCGGATTATCCTTCCTTCGCTTTTTCCCCTTAGGTTCCTTTTCGAGGGCCTACCTTTTACAAACAAGGCATCTTAGTTTACATTTTAGACTTCCTCGTCATCTCCTCGATGGGAGAGTAGGAATTATATTGTCCATCTTCGAATATGCACCACTACCACTGATAGAAACAATTAGATTTTTCCAAGACTTTGGTAAAGAACAAAGTAACAAAATGCATTTATCTTCATCTTCTAGCTTTACATCTACAAATGCTAACTGACTTAGAATCAAATTAAAAGCATTCAAATGATTTGCAATAGAATCTCCATCTTTCAGCTTTAAAGAATACAACTGTCTTTTCATATACAACTTATTAGTAAGACTTTTAGTTTGATAAATATCACCTATTCTCTTCCACAACTTATATGCAGTAGTTTCTTCTGAAACATTGAGAGAACAACATCAACAAAGCATAATCTTATGGTCCTCTTGCCCTTCTTATCAAGAAACGGCAATCCTCATCGACATGTCGTTGTAGGTGGGCTTTGTCTCAATAGCTAATACACTAATCTCTCTCATCAAAGGAGATCCTCCATTTTTAATTTCCACATCTCATAATTAAATCGATTGAACCTTTCAATATCTAAACAAGAATTCATTGTAACAAAACTTATTTTCCAAAATCAGCAAATAACAAAATTAATAAAATCTCCCACTACAGCTAAAAAACCTCCAATTTTTTAAGAGAAAGGCATCCCAATACTCCACCCAACCTTAGCTTTGATACCAAATATTGAAAATTGAGGTGTTTTTGTAGCTTAATACTTTCTAAAACTTTATGATTATTGATCTAAATATGTATTCTTTGTTACAAATTATTTGTGGGTGATTATCTAATTAATTCATTTTATCATTTGTAGAATGAAGATAGAAGGTTGTAGAAGAAATAGACAGAATATTAGAAGATACACAACATATACCATGGAGAAACCCTTTCGGGAAAAAAAAATCACCAAGAATCAATGTATTATTTAATCTTTGAAGTAGATTACAATAACTTCAATTCTTTCTTGAGAATGCTTCTTTTTCCTTCACCAAATCTTCTTCACAATCTTCAATAAAACTGATAATAACTCTCTTCAACTTTCTTGAGATAAATATGCAATAATCAACTTTGTAAACTCCAAAGAGTTAAAATTACAAAGCTCAATCCCTATCTCACAAAAGGTACGCCTATCTCTTGCAAGTAGATTTCTACCGTGAAGAACAATGCCAAAACATGTGCTTCGTCCATTTGGGCATCCCAAACTAAAGTCACAACTGAACCTTGATTCCAAAGATATCTTAAAAGCTTATCCTCAAAGTAGGCACCCAAGAATGGGCCCAATTAACTCAACCTTTTGAAATATCTTAGCATGCAAAAGAGTTAACTCCAAGAAGCCAACTTGGGTGCCCAAGGTGGGTCCAATTCTTTCTCTATTAACTGAAACATATCTCTCCACCATTCATGCAAGAATGGTCATCCCTTGTTAACTGAAGGTAGTCACCTATTATTTTTCATGCAACTCAAGTCATTAGTCATGCATTCCAAGTTAATTGAAGTCAACTAGCATTCAACTAAAACTAACTGAATATAATTGAACAATAACTGAACTGAACTGAACTGAACTCATCTCAACTCAACTAATTCTGAACTGAATTGAACTAAACTAAACTAAACTGAATTGATCTGAACTAAACTAAACTTCATTCATGTAAACACCAATCTCTAACTCCTAGGATCTTTACATGCATTCAAAAGTGTTATCTTTTACTCCAAACAGTTAACTTAACTTAAGGTGAGTGTCACCTTCCATGTGGGCACCCCATGTGCCCCTATTATTTAGGAACTTATATTGGATGACCTCACATGCTCCTAACATTTAGAATTAATTACAAATGTCAATTAACATTATTATTTCATTCAATATTAATCTCTTTCTAATCGTAGTGTTGGGGAACACTTTCCAAGGACTTAGGAAATACATGAAATAAATAATGTTTAGGATTGCAATTAAATGGAATCCTATTTCCAACAATAATTGGAGGTACCCTGCAAATATCTAAAGACTCTTTTAACTGTATCCCAATGAACTCTACCAAGATTAGACATCTATCTGGAAAGAACTCCCATTGCTTGGACAATGTATGGTCTAGTACAAACCATACCATACATCAGAATTCCAACTACACTCTGGTAAGACACTTTGCTCATGTCTTCCATATATGATGGAGATGTTGGACAATTTTAAAATAGATAACTTTGTTCCAACTGAAATAGGAACACATAATGGTCTACAATCTTGCATATCAAACCTTGACAAAATTGAGTTGGCATACTTACTTTGGCCAAGCCATAGCTTTCTGTTCACTCTATCTCTTTTAATTTCAATCCCAAGAATTTTTTTAGCTACACCAAGATCTTTCATTTTGAATTTAGCAGCAAGTTGAGATTTCAGTTCTGAAATCTTACCTTTCCCTCTACCAATAAATAACATATCATCAACATATAATGCAATAAACAAGAAACAATCACTATCAGTTTTATAATAAACACAATGATCTGATTTAGAACGCTCAAATCCCAAACTCAACACATATGTATCAATTTTTTGGTAACACATCCTAGGAATCTATTTTAGTCCATACAAATATTTCTTCAATTTGCAAACCAATTTACTTTTACCTTTCACCACGTAGTGCTTTGGATGTGTCATATAAATATCCTCCTCTAAATCACCATGAAGGAAAGCAGTTTTCACATCCATTTGCTCAACCTCTAAATCATAAGCGACAACAATAGAAAGCAAAAATCTAATGGATTTCATTTTTGCAACAGGAGAAAATATCTCACCATAATCAACACCCTCAACTTGAGAGTAACCCTTCACAACCAACCTTGCTTTGTACTTCTCAATACCTCCATTTGAACCAATCTTTTTCTTGAACACCCATTTACAACCAAAAGGTTTTCCTCCTTCAAGTAATGGTACAAGATCCCATGTATCATTCCTTTTCAAAGATGCCATTTCTTCATCCATAACAATCTTCCAAGATTTTGCATCATTCATACCTAGTGCCTCTTCTACAAATTGGGTTCATCCATGTTAGTATTCAAAGAAAAAATACATCTCCAATCATCAGGTGAATACCTTTCAGGTGGTTGTCTATGCCTTGTAGACCTACGAACAAGTTGAGTTGGAGGTTCTTCCTCCTCTTCTGAAGATCCAGATCTAGATGAGCTCTCCTCAACTTCTTCTCTATCCTTGGGCCTTGATTCAACTTTCTTAGGTGTAGAAGGAAATTGAATCGCATCTTCTTGTTTGCTTTGATCTAGCTGCAATGTAACAAAAGAAAGCTTAGTTTCTCTAAAAATAACACTTCTACTATGTATTACCTTCTGTGCAATAGGATCCCAAAGGTTGTATCCTTTCACACCATAACTATATCTGATGAAGATATATTTCACATCCTTGTTCTCCAACTTTGTTCGCTTCTCCTTTGGCACATGTGTTGGTATGTGGTGATTGATCATGCAAATATTGTACACTCATAATGTATCCTCATCGGGTTTCCCATTGAAACGTCAAGTTTTTCCCTTTAACATGTCAAATGAAAAAACAACTTTGTAAAACCCTAATTCTAGAAGCTTCCAAAAAGCTTGTTATAAGCGGTTGGGATGTAAGTTGCAGAGTGTGTCATTCACGAGATTGCAATCTGTTTTGCATTGGATAATAAAATCATTGGTTGTTTGAGTTTCTATGGATGTAGCCCATATTGAGTTTACCACATTAAATTTTATGTTGATCTCTTTTGTGTTATTCTTCATTGTTATTTCTAGGTTATTTAATTTGCAAATTATTGTTAATGTTTATTGCTCTGATCTACCTGAATCTTAACAACATGATCATATGCCTCACAACCAAAAACTCAAAGATGTATTAATGACGGCTTGCGACCCGACCGTGCCTCTATAGGTGTCTTATCAACAAGAGCTGGTGTAGGAGACCTGTTAATTAGGTAACGAGCAGTGGCAACAACTTCAACCCAAAACCTTTGTTCTAGGATAGCACCACTCAACATAATCCCAGCCTTCTCCATCAGTGTCCTATTCATTCTTTCTGCAAATCCATTCTGTTGTGGAGAATACAAAGTTGTCTTATGTCTATGAATACCACAATCTTTATAGAATCTATCAAAATCATTAGAGCAAAATGTTAGTGTAGGTATTTATTTTCCTAGTGGGTTAATTTATTTTTCCTTATTCCTAGGTTTTTCCTACACTTAATTAAGCTTGCTTAGGATAATAAAATGAGTTTATTACTAGGAGATAAGTATGTGGTGTCACCTTCCTTAAAGGGTGGAACACATTCCACTCTTGGTGGCATCTTCCACTTTTGGTGTGAATATCCACTTTTTGTGGTTGATTTCTATTGGTTGGATTTTCCACCTACCTCCTCTCCTAAGTTTTATATAAACTCATTACCTAGCTTGTATTTGCATCCATTCATTCTCTTGCATTGTTTCATACTTTGGCATACATGCACCTTAATGCATGCAGTCATTATTCATGCATCTTTGCATTGTATCTTTCCAGCTTGGAAGCTCTTAATGCAATTTTGTCACATTGGCATTGCATAATCTCTCAGAGTCCTGGTTTGCATTCTTATGTTTTTCCAGTTTATGTAACTTTTATTTTCTCTTAAAAGGTTCCTTGGGTTATTCAATATATTTCATATTTCTAACAAAATTCATCGCCATTATCATTCCTCAAAAAAAATATTTTCTTTCCAGTCTGCAACTCAACCATTTCTTTAAATTCTTTAAATCAATTGAAAACTTCAGATCTACTTTTTAGAAAATATACCCATGTCCTACTATAATCATAAATAAATGAAACATAATATGTGGATTTACCAATTGAAGGAACATCTATAGGGCCAAACACATCAGAATGAATAAGATCCAATATGCTACAATATTTATGATAATTTGAGTAAAACTAAACGCGATTTTGTTTTCCATAAATGCAATGCTCACAAAAATCAAATTCAAGATTACAAACAGACAAACCTTCAACAAGGTTTTTATTTTTCAAGGTCCTTAGACACTTTTCTCCAATGTAGCCAAGTCTCTGGTGCCATAACATAGTTTTCTCTACAAGTAACTTTGACTCAGAAGAAAGAGCACCCTTGGGTACCCAAAAGCCATGACCATCTGTTGAAGGTGAAACCCTCACTTTTTCCACATACTTGCTTTTCATAAAAGTACTATTGCACTCAACAGTGCATGCATCCAACGTATACAATGTGCCATATCTAACACCTCTAGAAATCACCATAACACCTTTGACCATCTTGCATCTTGCATCAGAAAATACTACCTGCACACCTACATCTATTAGTTTTCTCACAGATAACAAATTTCATGCTAAACTAGGGATATGAAACACACCATCAATCCTTTTTATTCTACCATCAATAAACTTGATTTTAACCTTATCATGACCAAAAATGTCTAAATGAGAATCATCACCCAAGTACACCTTACCTCCATCATTTTCTTCATATTCAAAAAACCAATCTTTATTAAAGGTCATATGAAAAGATGCACCTGAGTCAATTAACCATGCATCATTTCCTGCATGAGTTTCCAAAGATGCAATGAATGTGTCACCATATTCCTTCTCAGACTCAGAATCAGAATCAAATCTCTTCTTTTTCTTCTTTTTTTCTTCTTTGCATTCCTTACGAAAATGTCCAAGCTTACCACAATTCCAACAAATAACTTTGGACTTTCCAGGAGATTTAGATCTCCCCTTGGACTTGGATTTGTCACGCTTCTCATTCTTCTTTCCTTTTTCCTTAGGTCTTCCATGAATATTTAGGGCCTCCTTGGCAGTTATGGATACCTTCCTCCTCATCTATTCATAAAGCAAAGAACCCACCACATCTTCTGTCGTCAAAATAACAGAAGTACTCCCAATAGCCATAACAAGAGAATCCCACGAATCAGGCAAAGAACAAAGCAAGATATGACATTTCTCCTCTTCATCTATTTTAACACCAACTGATGCCAGCTGAACCATTGACATATTGAATGCTTCTAGGTGGTATGTAATTCATCCACCCTCTTCCATTCTCAAGGAATACAATTTCTTCCTCAAGAAAATATTGTTCACTAAAGATTTGTCTTGATACATCTCACCAAGCTTCTTCCATAGTTTATGTGCAAAGGTATCTTCATGGACATTGATTAAAACAGAGTTTTCCAAGCATGATCGGATTAGACCCTTGGCTTTACGATCCATAACATCATATCGAGCAACTTGAGTAGGATCTGCAAGCCTTGAAACATTCTCATCAACATCATCCCATAGATCTTGATCTATCAACAAATCCTCCATCTTTAGCTTCCACATCTGAAAATTATTTCCAAAAAATTTCTCCACCTCTATTCTCCCTAATGAACTTGTCATCTAAAAATTTTTGCAACAAGATCACAAAGTATCTTTCGCACAAGCTCCCACTCAAATCTAGATTAGTTCAAAAAACCCAACAACCCACAACTGAAACCAAAGGTGATCAGGCTCTGATACCACTTGTAAGGAAGCTAAGGTAGCGGAACAACTTCCTACACTAATCTTGAGAGGAGAATAGTGAAAAAATTTATAGATCTTTAACAGTTACAAAAACTTAAACAAAAATAAACACAAATATCATGCATACCACAACATAATGATTTACGTGGGGAAAACCCTTCCGAGAGAAAAACCCCACACTCCAAAATCTTCCCAATATATTATTCATAATTCACAAAGATTACAAGATACTTGCAGAGCAAGCTTCTCACAAGAGTATCACCACCAAAGATCAAGAGACAACACAACTGCTATCAAACTCTCAGAATACATCACCGTCTATCGTAGTCATAATACAATGCCCTCATAAAATAGAGTTACATTCTAGGGAAAGATAAACCAACAAAATATCCACCATTAGATCTAAAACCTAATAATTAACGGTCTATATTTATAATATATCATTTATTTAATGTATGTTGGCCATTTTTAGGAGTTTTATTGAAAAATTTAACACACTCACATTTCACTCCTCAACACCACCTTGTGCTCCTATTGTAAATTACACCTATCGATGTAACTAGAATATGAATATATATATATATATATATATATATCCTATCAACAATAACCTTTATATAGTTGCAAGGTTGAGTCACATTTTTCCCAACACCTTAAACCTCCACATTGCAACAATTAGCCAATGTCGCTAGTACTATGTATCAAGAACAATCAGAGCCATATGTTGAAGTGTTGGCCACTTATCTTCTGAGTGGAAGAGATAGAAAAATTCAAGAGAAGAGGAGGCAAAATCGACAAAAGAAAAAGGAACAAATGCAAAATGGGTCTTCTGTAGAATAGGATGAACATGATATTTATGAAGAACATACAATTGGTACACTACTCCTCCGCATTTGCAAAACAAAGAAGAGGATATGTTTGATCAAGGTAATGATGAACTACATATTAATTTTGACCTAAAAGATGAGGATATGCCTAATCAGGACAATGCTCTTTTCAGAGCTGATGGAACCCAGATAACACAAGACTCTCTACAAGGAAATGAGCAAAACCATATGGTACAAGAAACCATATGGTACAAGAAACCAACACTCCACCCCCCAACTTTTCTCTCGGTGAGAAACCTACTAGTGGAAGAGATGTAAGTTTTATAGGTACAGTCACTATTCCCCCTATCTTGGGTCATTATTAGGAAGGTGATCCCATGATTAATGTCATAGAACAAATATCACAGGCAGAGTCACATATTTCAAAAGAATTTAGTGTGGATGAATTGTTTTCAAAGCAACAAAAATAAATTCATAGTTTACAGGATAGGGTGAATCATTTAGAAGAACAGGCCTAGTTCCTCCAGAGTTGGGTGCAACAAATTGAAGAAAATAGGAATAGGTCAAGGAACCAATTGGGACAATTAGCTCAACATCAAGGACTAGATATGGCGGCCTATATATCCCTGGAGGAACACCATTAAATAGTGGTAAACTTAAGAGCTATTGTTGAAAAGGAATACATGGATGGTTATATAACCATAATAGAACACCAACAAACAAATGACAACCTAAAATCCTCATGGAAAGAGATGATCGTTGAAGAATGTATGACCATAAAATACCATCAGGAAAAAGTCAATGAATTGAAGGCCTCAATGGAGCAGAAGATTTCAATAGACTACATCCCCAAAGAAGAGCACCAATAGATAGTACATAGTTTGAAAGACAAGCGGGGAAAAGAAATAATGGCAACAATGAAGAATTTGACAGACAAACACACTTATTTTGTAAGTTATGCATGAGGACATGCAATGTCTTCATCTAGAGGGAAAATGATGGGCTAAAATTTTGTCTAGTTTTTCCATTAATTCTAGCCTATATTTTAACCCTTTCTCCTGAATTGCCAGAATGATTTTATAGAATTAAAAGTGATTAATATGGATTAGAGGAAATAATATACCTTAGAAAGTAACCAGTTATTTAGTACTAATTTCAGTGGTTATGTGTGAAAACAGGGTTCCTATGGCCGTGGGAAGGAGTAATGGAAAAGATTATCATAATCCTTTTTGTTTCCAATTGCAAATCAACATCATTGATATCTCTTGCATAATAATAGTAAATCAGTCTATAGCCTTTAGAAAGAATGGGTAGTTAATGTCTTTTGCATAATGATAGTAAATTGGTTCTTATCTTTTAGAAAGAATGGTCGTAGGCCACTTCAACCGATTTGGATCTTGTTGAACTCCAAAAATTGTATGTAATATTTAAGATAATTTAGTTTCATGTAAGAGACTATATAAGTTTCCATTTTGTATCAAACATCTCCAACTTTTTGAATGAAGCAATATAATACTGATAATATTACTATGTGAGTCAAATGTGAGAACTTGTTGATTACTCTCTTCAATCAGTCGACTGGGAGGCAGGGCCCACTCTTTAGCCACCAGTTGAATTTTATTTTAGGTTCTTTTGTGAGTATGATTTATGTATAATTCAATGATTGTTATTTATCTTGTGAGTATGATTTATGTATAATTCATTGATTGTTATTTATTTGTGAGTGTGGTTTATGTGTCAATTAATTTACTACATTATGTTTAAACTTGGAACAATACTTGGGATTAAAAATTGTGTTTTTTGAGACTTTATATATGTTGCATAGTTCTTGTCGCCAGATTTAACAGGTCTTATCGCTAGAATTAACAGGTCATGTCACCAGAATTTTGTCAACACAAACTGCTACAAATTTAAGAGTTCTTTAGTCCCAAACAAAATTAGCAATGTTTAATCATAATTGAGTTGAATATAACATATCTTAAATATGTTAAAAGGATTTTTAGGTTATTGATTAAGTTATTTGGTGGTTTCAAAGGTTTTTTTTAGGAACACAATCTACGAGTGTTTTTAAGATTATTCTTTTAAAGTATTTAGATTTATTGTTTATTCTAATAGAATGCATTTCATCCCCACTTAACTTACTAATTTCACCCCTTTGGTACACAACCACAACACCTTCAGGAGCTTATGATCCCTGGATTGACATTTAGGAAAAAACTGAGGAAGTCAACACAAAACTCCCAAGGATTGATTCAATTATATTAAACCAATTTAACATAATTACAAGGATAGTTTATCCCCAATATTGATCCACGGTTTTGTCCAAACAACTCCCTCTATATCCAAACCTTTATTCCAAATATAAAATCAAGAGAGTTCTTTGAGATAATGTATTCTACTTAAACCTATGTACATTAAGATTAACTAGTCAAAAAAATGGGTTACATTGTTATAGATTTGGAACCATGCATAATCACTATCAAGACATATGACAACAAAGAGCATGAATAAAAGGGCATAATATGTCTTCATATCCAAGTTGAACCCTTCTTGCAACAAAATATGTCTCACACTATTGATCTGACTTGCCATAAAATATCCTCCTAGGTTGCCCACGGATCCATACCAAGTAATTTATTCCATCCACCTAGCACCAATTCCTCAAATTCCATCATAAAGGCATGGGAATCACTATTGCCATCAATCATCATCCCTTCTAATGCTACATAATGTTGGAAGGCATAATATCAATAAACTAATCATTGTCCTAACACTAACATTGTTGCCCATCCCACAACTACATCATCTTCCTCCTACACTGATCCCAAGGATCTTGCATCTGCATCCTATACAACACCTCCCAAAAGGTTATTCAAGATCATTAACAATGGCTATCGAGAGTATGATTTGCACAACTCATTTCATATCAACAAGCTTCATCTATCCCCATAGTCCAATTATTGACCTCATCCTTAACAAAAAAAGAAACAAAGTACCCTATAGTTTGGTATCACCACATTTTTACAACATGGTTTCCTAGTTGTGAAGCAATTAAAGGTGCCACCAAATCCTAGACAAAAAAATATGAAGAATTGGAACCATGTTTTCTAAAAGAATCATACCCTATAGCAGTCCACATTTGCAAGAACATGAAGAAAAAGGGTAAGGGCCTGTGCTCCACAAGCAAGGAATTCTTGATCAATCATTTTAAATACAAATATCAAAGTGTAAGGGGTGGGATATATACCACTTGATGAAGAATATAATAAACCATTTTTTTTCAATGACTCCTTTAATAATCATGTTATCTCAAACCTTTTCCACAAAATACCATTTGTAGCATCAACCTATTGTTCACCTATCCCAAATTTATCAATTGGGACTAACAAGATCTCGTGTCTCTAAATATATTCTAGAATGACAAGGATATTGATGGGTTCTATAATTTTCCCTATTTATTGCTTTAATTTTATGTTTGAAAGATATTTCCAAAAACACTTATATCCCATACTTAAGACTTTTCATTAATATTTGAGTAAAAGCACTATATTAGATGTTTGATGTTTAATGAATTTTTATATGTTAAGTTAATTATTTTTGATGAGTAGGAAACTATCTATATTAATTCAAATATAAAGATACATATTCACAAAAAAAGGGTGGGTGCTAAAAAGGCACACCCCAAGAGTCAAATGAGCAACGCCCAGAAAAAGCAACAAATCACATGGGCTAGGCCCAGAAGTCCAAATATTTTCAATATACTATAGCATATTATTTTGTTTATAATGATCTTAGAGTAGAGATATTCAAGAAGCTAACTTCTACATGTAGCACGTAAGGAAGACAACCTAAAACCAAGGGTGTAGTTTTCCCATAACCAAATCCATGAGTGCCTACAACTAAAGCCACAAATTCCCACAACTAAGGATCATAGTTGCTAATAACTATTCAATGGTGATAACTTCTTCTACATAGGTTAAGGAAGAATTTCAATAAAGCAGGGAAGGGTGTTTAATAGGTGACATACATAATGGATATTTTTTAGCAAGAATCAAGCAATAATTGAATGGGCTACACCACTCATATTTATGCTTCCAAAAAACTTGTTTCTCTTATGCATGATTTAGAATGTTGTAGTATGAGTGTTCTTCCTTAATTTTAATTACACTTAGTCTTCTAGTTGTATTTAAATTTCTAAAATATGAAAAATCTTCCTCCTATATCAGAGGAAGTGAGTTGACAAGTGTAGAATAGTGGAAAAAGAGTCCAATAAGTTTGTAGAAGCTAGGGTTGATATATATTTTGGAGATTCAATATATCTAGATAATATAGATTTTATTACAAGTTTGTACTACTTTTTCTACTTAGATAATTTGAAAATATCTTTTCCATATCAGTTAATCTTATGTGATGGATTATAGGAGGATCTAATTTAGTTAATATTTTATGAAGTAGAAGAGAGGTGCAGTTGACCCAAGCAAGGGCCCACTTGAGGTGAACACAACTATGCTTTAATTATGTTAGTTTGATGATTTTTTTAATCTTTGATCATATTTAATTTTTTAAATTAGTTTACTATTATAAATAAGGAAATTGTTAGTAGACCTATAACAAGTGTTATACAATTCTTGTTCAATTTAAATTTTATAGAATAGATTTTCTTCTATTTATAAAGTATTTTTATTATTATACATAATTGTTTGAAATAAGCCCCATAAACCTATCTAGCCATACATGCAATAAGTTAAATTAAGTACATCATAATGAATAGGCCGCTTGATGGGATAGTGAGATCCATTGAGCCAAGTGTGAGCCTTTGTTGCATGAGATTTATTGATAGTTGATGGTGTTTGACATTTTTGGTATCTTTACCAAGGATGGTGTCAAGCTCTAGTATTTATGGTTCTTGAATTAATTTTTCTTGCTTTCCTTAGAATACAATTGCATTTGCATCACTTAGGACCTATAGCCATTAGATAAAGTACCAAACCATCCACTAACATTGTGTATAAGGGAGAAATTTTTTTCTCTAAAAATATTGCATGTGGCAAAGAAGAGATACATTGGGGAGATATCACAATAATCAAGAAGAGATATGGGTAAAAGAACAAAGTTGTGTCACACTTTATAAAAGAAACAACCAACACTAATCCAACTTTTAAACTTGAATCACTAAAAAGTGGCATATATGTTTTGAATTTTGAAATCATGTAAACTAATAATATGTGTATTTTTAGTATATTTTATGTTTATATTTTTATTTTATTTTTAAAAATTATTTGAATATAATTTTTTATAAATTTACACTATGATTTTGTTACTGGTAAAATGCTGAAAAAATGAAGTTACACGAGACGTCAATCTTTATATATTATTTTTTTTCCTTCAAAATTTTTGTGTGTATTTACAACTTGAACCTTTAGTGTATGGATTTTTTTTTTCAATTTTCATAAATATATATTTTAAATAAATATTAAAATATGTGTGTACTAAAAACAAGATTATTTCCATTCAACGTCAAGTTTCATATTAACAATTTATCAAAAATAGAAAAAAAATTTATACCATCTTGATAAAGATTCTTTTATCTAGTGCATCATATTTTTTTCAAATTTTTTTAATAAGTTTTAGTATTTTGCTTGACATGGTAATCAAACTAATATTTTTGTGTTGATAACCTACTTTTAGTAAAAATTAAATATAAAATATAAATAATAATTAAACTATTAGTATATATGTGTCTGGGGGCCTAGCTTGATTGGCTAAAGCATCCCGTTGCAAGCAAGTGGTCACGAGGTCTAGTCTCCCCCTGTCCCCATGGTACCGGAGGGCGTGTCATGCTAGCGTCATTGGTCACATGAAAAAAGTTTACCAGGCGCATTGTAGTTTATAGGGGGCCTACCCGATTCCTGTAGTCTAAAAAAAACTATTAATATATATATATATATTTGAAAAATACACTTTTGGATCTACAAAAGGGTATTTTTATATTTAAAAAAAATTTGTTTACATCACTAGGAATTTTTGAAACATCAAGCTTTTCAAATAATTTTATTTTTTCGATAAATTGGCTTCAAAGTGGTGCTACATATGCATTTATCTAACAATTTTAGTTAGAAAATTTGTGGACACATCTAATTTATCTAGAAGGAATCTTACTAGATCATATGTTTAACCAAAATTGAATTTTAGTTAGAAATACTTAATTTAGTTATGTTGATAAGTTGGCTGAAAGTGTGACACAACTTTGTACTTTTACCCATATCAAAAACAACAAAAGACACTACAAGAGGACAATCCAACAAACCTCTAATTTCTAAGGAATTGTTTCCTGAAGCCATCCCACTTATTACTACAATTGATTGGTCAAATAAGCCCCACTATCAAGTCCTTCCTTTATCCCATAGCAAAACATTTAACACCAAAATAGGCGATGTAGTAGTTGAGGAACCTCCTAAAACCATTGCCTTCCAGTTACCCATTTCTAATTAGGCAAGACATGTTTTCATAAAAAACATCCCATCTTTTTTTCTCTACTAAACTTCCATTTTCTGATCACAGAGGACCTAGATACATTCTTATTCAAGTTTGATGTCCTCTATTGAAGCTATGACTATACAACAGATGCACATTGATTGAAGTTGTTCCCAAAAAAACTCATGCATGATGCCTTGAGATGGTTTATGGATTAGGTAGAGATGCAATGGCCTATTGGAGAACCATGAAGGATAAATTATTAAAGAAATATAAATACTATTATAAAGGAAGGGACATGAGGGGAGATGACATCTCCATGATGGCGTAGAAAGAAGATGAACCTTTGAAAGACAACATGAAACATCTTTTTTTATGTTTACAAAAGTTTTAGCAAAATAGGTTGTCCCCTAACTCCCTTACATTCACATTCTTAAGGAGAGTTAATGAGGAATGTTTGGATAATTATGAATTAATTGGAGGAGATATCTCCCAAGTACCATTTGATGATGTCTATCAAATTTTTAGAAAACATTCACGCTCAACTATGAAGAAGACCCACAACCTAAGAGAAATGTCCACTACAAAGACAATTATAGGGGTTTCTAAAATGGAGCTCAAGAACGTTCTTAAAGATATGAAATATGACATCATCAACCACATGGAAATATAACTTAACATATTGCATGCAAGAAATAAAAAGGAAGAACCATAAGTAACATTGGCTTATTATTGCCCCCATTGTCGCCATAAGAAGCTTGAATGCAAGTGCAAATGGGTGGCAAGTATAATGGAAGACATGCATGAGAAACTAGATTGTAGAATAGTGGAGGATGAAGATGGACAAGTATCCTACCTATTGTAGTGTAAACCATGGCCACAACGACAATGTATGCCCCAAGAATATTTATCATATAATGCTTCATTTCCTCATTCATTTTTAAATATTTTCTATTGGTATAACATACCATGGAACAAAATCCCTCCTCAAGCCTAACAATATCCATTACCACCCAAATGGACAACACAATGAGTATGGCCATAGTAATTATACTCTCAAGTCCACAATTAGTAGTGGCAGCCACCACATAATGTATGACAATAGTAATGGAGATATAACTACTCTTGGCCTGATCCAAATGCAACTATCAATAAAAATCATATGCCTTACCTCCTCAAACAACCCTTATTAAAAGTAATGTTGCTCCTACTCCAACCCCACCAAGAGCTACCTAACTACCAACCCAACTTGCACCTAACCCCAACAAAAATTGATATCAATCTAAACTACACCCTTAGTTGGATTCCAAATCCAACTACTCAATGAAACATAGGAATGTATTCAATCCTCCATATAAAGGGTTAGTTCCTTGCCTAACCTAGATGCAACAGTGTTGGCCCAACCCAACCCTAAATAATCCTACCATTAACCCTAATCTAACAACTTACTAGGGAAAAGGGGAAGAGAAAATTATAAAAATATCAAGAGGTGATGCACCAAGAATAGAATGTTTCTTCCTACTTAGGGGTTGCATAAGGAATCAATAGGAAATCACCAAAAATATCCACAAAGTTCTCTATAGTATCATTCCCTAGAGGTATGCATACAGGTTATAGTTTACCAGGATGCTAAGAGGGAAAAGACATCGACAGTTAGCTCTAAAATTTTATATTACACAACACACATACATATAAATTAATAAAATACAATTATACATAGAGGTATTGAAATATTACATAACATGTAGGAGATAGAGATGAGGTAAAATAATAATTTATTATTAATACAGAGGCATTGGGCTAATTTATACTTACAAAATACAAATATCTTTTCCAATAGATGAAGGAAGAATAATTATAAATGAGCTTCAACCAAGCTTTATCTAACTTAGACAAACACAAAAAACCATAGAAACCCTAGTTACTTGCACAAACAATGAAGAGAAAACATCTGTCCAACTCAATTTGATTTGAAGGTGTGGTTAGAACACCTAGAAAATCCTTCCAAATTTGAAAACCCTCACGAAATCCATTGTAGAATGTGGTCAGGCATAGCCCTTTGACAAAAAGGGTTCCAAATTGTAGAAAGGAGAATGGGCATCACAAATCTGATCTAGAAGCACTCAAGACAATATTGAAAATGGCTTTGAAGGTTAGAAATACAGTTGGGAGAGTTATTGAACATTCAATTTATCATACTTGCAAGCCAATGGTATTCGTGTGAAATTTGAATCTTCTGCTAGTTGTTTTTTGAATTTTAAATGATGATTGTCAATCCACTTTAAAAATATCTTAATTAAATAGCCTGCATGTGAGCATAAGAATATTTTACTTAAGAGGCTTGGACAAAGTCACACTACGAAGAGATAATACACTCCAATAGAAAATAAACATGTAGATGAGTGCCTTTGAGATGGATGTGGGCCCCATAGATATTGTTTGAGCTTATGGACACTCTATAAACCTTGTTTATTGTGGCCACCAAGGGTAGCAGAGCATAGTAACACATCTTTGAAGAAGTTTGTCTTTCAAAACGTGTGCTACAAAGAACTAGTACATTGTAATGAGAAGACGAAATGACAAATATTTTTTGGTTTAAACCTTTGAGTCATTAAGGAATGAGCCCACCATAGACAATGTGAGCTTGCTAAAGAAGAATCCATGTCAAACTACATCATTTCAAGGATGACATACAACATCCAAGTACATGAGTGCAACTTTAAGATAAAAATCATTTAATAAGTCGCACTATGAAGAAGTGGGGTGCTCCAATAAGCATCTACCATTTGGCATGCTCTTATTGGCCTCTCAAACTAATTTGTACAATATTCATCCAAGTTATGAAAGTCCACTACACATCAACCAAAATATGGCACTTGTCACATAGTCATCGACCCACATATTGCTTACCTCTCATAGAGAAAAAAATCCAATTGGGTCCATGGGACACATGCCATCATAACACGTAAGAATACAACCTCAAATTTTAATTTAAAAATTATCCTAAATTATGAATAATTTAGTGCATTGCAATAAAAAATCACCCCCTAGCAAGCCCTCATTATTTTGAATCTTTGAGTCATTAAGGAATGATCCCACCATAGTCAACACAAGCTTTGATGAAGAAGAACCCACATTGAACCATATCACCCTGAGGATGGCACATGATAGCCAAATGCAAGAACATAACTTCAAAATAATAGGTGTAAATGAAGTTGTGCTATAAATAAGTTATTCACTACAATAAAAAATCACCACCTAGAAGGAGGTGGCCCCATGGACTAGGCCAAAAAATCACTGTATCAAAGAGGAATACATGAAACCTAAGCGCATGAGTGAAACTTCAAAAGATTATGTCTTTTTGAGCCTACACTATGAATAACTAATAAGATTCAATAAGAAAATGATGCCTCAGCTTGACAATGGTCCCCCGAGTGCAACATGACCAAAATAGCTAACAAATAGTGGAGATCCATGTGGCAATATAGTACATGAACACAAATTTAAAGGGCTCATAGATTGTAAAGATGAGCTCTAAAGGAAACATGAGCTCAAATGAAATTTGTCCATGTGGCTAACAAGTAGATAATGGTAGGGAACACCATATAAGCACATTGAAGGAAGACTAATTATTTTTTAAGGGGTACAAATTAATTGGCTCAATCGATCATTAGTATAAATGGGTCAATATTAAAAATGATGCCAAGGACATGGGGACACAACTAAAAAGGCTGAACATGGGAACCTAAAAGCCTAAACAGTCCATTGGACCCAAAGTCATAAGGACATAACAACAACTAAAATTGGCCCACCTCAAAACATAACAAAAAGAGATCACATGTGTAAAAAGAACTTGGAGGAAAATAAGGGAAATATAAATCATGCATTCTCCTAATGAGAATGTAGAGTGTGCAATAAAACTTCTTGGAAATATGAGAAAAATTAAACTAATATTTACATGATTTGTTACAATCAACCTAAAAATTAAGGTTTGAGGTGAATCACATTGATTGAGATTGGAAGAGCTTCCCTATCCAGCTTGGAAAGATTAGAAGCATTGGCTTCCTTACAACTAGTGATGACATAAGGACCACCCCAAATAACATCAAATTTTGTATTTCTTCTAGGTTTGGCCTTAGCAACATCCCACTAGTGCAGTACCAAGTCACCTTCTATAAATGTTTGATTTCTAGCTTTCTTGTCAAAATGTTGTTTGGATTATTTTTGATGTTGCTCTAATGAGGCCAAAGTTGACTGCCTTAGTTCCTATAACTTTGTCAACTCAGCCATTCTAATAGATCTTGCATCTTCATCCTCTACTTCCAACTACTGAGCTAGTTCTAATGAAGCTAGTCCAAGGACAAGGGAATTCTAGCCTCCCTTCCATAAACCAAAATAAACAGAGAATTACCAATTCTTCTATTGGGTTTGATCCTATCAAACTAAAGGGAAGATTTAATGTTCATATGCCACTGTCTCATATTTATCTCCATGATCCTCTTTTTGATTGTGACTAAATTTTTGTTGGTTAATTCTACTAAACCATTACCCTATAGGTAATAGTTGGAGGAAGTCTTGAGATACACATTACATCTTAGGGCCCAATCAGTAATCTTAAAGCTAGTAAAGGCTTTAGAATTTTCTAAAATGATGGTATGGGGAGTCCCAAGCCTTGTTACAATATCCTCCAAGAAATTAATATTGGATGATTCAATGGCCTCTTTCAATGGGATGGCCTCAATCCACCTAGTAAAATAATTAGTTGTAGTCATCACCCACTTGTGGCCAACACTAGATAATGGTTTGATCACTCCAATGGATTCTAGACCCCACTATGAGAAATGTTAATTTGCTTGAATAGGCTGAAGTGGAAGGGCAACCATCCTATATTTACTAGTGAAGAGAACACAATATTTACATATTCTTACCCATACATGGGCATCTCTAAACAATGTGGGCCAAAAATAACCATACCTCATGATCTTCAAGGTAGTAACTCTTGGAGAAAAATGACCTCCAACTAATCCTTCATGGAATTCACTAAGAACTCTATCAAATTGATTTTATTCTATACATCTTAGCAAAAATCCATCAAGATTTCTTTCAAAAAGGATGCCACCAACCAAAATATATAAGATATATTGCAACCTGAAATGTCTCTTTTTAGTCTTGTCCAACCCACAAGGATATTCCCCGATGAATAGGAACCTTGTCATTTCTACTATCCAAGAATTCTTAACAAATGTTTCTTCTTATTACACAACAAAAGATGATTCATCATTTGTTGTATCTTCAATAAGCTTCTCACAAAGTCCTCTATCTTTGACCAGCTTTATAGCCTTAATTATGACATCATACTCTAGAATTTTAGCTACCCAACCAGCTCTCTTTTCACCTATCTTAGTTTCCATTATAAAATATCTCACATTGGGATGATAATCCAACACTCTAATATGATTATTGGTAAGCATATACCTAATTTTTTGAGAGATCTTATGATGGAAAATATTTGTTTCTTCATGGGATTGTATCACTCTTCATAGTCCTTCAAAGTTTGACTAAAAAGAGCCAAAGGTTGCTACATACCCTCATCATTTTGTTGGGTCAAGGCAACTGCAATGTTGCTTCCTCCTACATGAGCATATAGGATAAACTCTTTCTCAAAGTTTTGGTTCATAAGTGTAGGAGCTTGGATAATGACTTCCTTAATTTTTTCAAAAATTCATTTTCCATCCCCAGTTCATTTAAAAACATCTTTCTTCAGTGTTGATGTAATATTTCTCAACAACCAACACAATTAGGAATGAATTTCCTAACAAAATTTATCTTGCCTAGGAAAGATTGCAAAGAACTTTTATGCACAAGTAAAGAAAGTGAGAAGATTTATGAGACCCTCTCAAGGTCAATAGATATACTTTCCTTGGACACCACATGGCCTAATATCTTTCCTTGGGAAATAGAAAAAATACACTTCTTTTGGTTCAAACACCCCAAACTCTCTACACCTTTGAATCACCTTCTCAAGATGCTCCATGTGATCTTCACTAGCTTTTGAAAAATAGTTATATCATCTAAATATACCAAGATAAACTTGTCTATGAAGCCTTTAAAGGAAATATTCATTGATTTTTCAAAGGTAGCACCAATATTTAAGATACCAAAAGGAATTTTGTCATAGGAAAAGGTTCCCCACTTAGTGTTGAAGGTTATCTTATACCTATCATCCTCTTTCACAAAGATTTGGTTGTATCCTGAATAACCATCTAAGAGGGAGAATCTCTCAACACCTACTATAGTTTGTAAGATTTT
>VDFB02012233.1:0-49752 GCA_007258455.2 Sequoia sempervirens | reverse complement strand
ATTTGTTGTTTTGTCCATCACCTTGTCACAACACTATTTTTATATTGCTATACCCTCGCCTACCAACAAGTGGTAACAAAGCCCTATTTTTCTAGTCATTTAAGTTTATTATGGGTGTTGTGGAAAATCCCTAGGTTATCTAGGAATTAATCTATTTCCTCAAACTTGAGAAAAATGGTAGGAGGTGAGAGAAAAGGTTGGCAGCAACCACCAAGTTTTGATGGGAAGAACTATGACATTTGGGATAAGAAGATGAAGACAATTTTGGTTGCCAATGATCTATGGGAGTTGATCATCAATGGTTTCAATGATATTATAGACCAAGTAGCCTATGCAATCCTCTCAAATGCACAAAAGAATTAGTTGAAAGAAAATCGTATGAAAGATATAAAAACCCTTAGTTTGATTAAGGTAGTCCTGAGAGAGGCTATTTTCCCATGTATTTCAATAGAAAACTACTCAAAATAGGCTTGGGAAATTATGCAAAATAGCTATAATGGGACAAATAAAGTGAGAGTAGTAAAACTCTAGTTGCTAAGGAGAGATTTTGAGACTTTGTTGATGAAAGATGGCGAGTCTATTTTAGATTTCCACACTAAAGTCTCCACTTTGATAACTCAACTTAAAATTAATGGAGAAACAATGGAAGAATAGAGGATTATTGAGAAAATACTAAGAATTATGCCTACTAGGTTTGATACTATACCCATTTCCATTGAAGAGGTAAAGGATTTGTCTCAGATGACTATAGATGAGTTTATGGGTTCACTACAAACCCGTGAGCAATGATTGAATAGATCTTCTTCTTCCCTAGAGCAAGCTTTCAAAGCTCAAACCAATGGAAGAAGTCAGGGTAGAGGTAGAAACAATAGATGCAATGCTCAAAGAGGTAGAGGAAGAAGCAATACTAGAAGAGGAGACTCAAATAGCCAAGAGGATCCAAGCAACTCACAATCAGCAAACAAAAACTAGAAGAAGAACAACAATTTAGATCAAAGGTATGATAAAAAAAAATGTGCAGTTTTAATACTATCACAAGTATTGACACTATGCTAGTGAGTGTAGGAAGAAGTAACATGACAATGGGAGTCAAAATGAAAATGTAGCAAATGAGAACAAATCTAAAAATGATAAGCAATCCAATGCTTTTACTATTTGTAACCTTGCTGAGTGCAACAATGATGAAGTTTGGTATTTAGACAGTGGATGCAACAACCACATGACTGGTAACAAGAAATGTTTTTCCTCTAGAGACAACAGTATAAAAATAGAAATAAAAATGGGAAACAATGAGAAGGTTCCTATCATTGGAAAAGGTGTTGTTAGCATTCAAACCAAGAATGGTGAGAAGCAACAAATCTAGGATGTCTATTATGCCCCTGGCATGAATCTTGATGGAGAATGGATAATGCAAGATATTTGACAAAGGAGGCAACAAGAAAGTGATGGAAGCCATGTAGATGAAAAGAAACAAAAATTTTCCTCTAAGAATGCACATAGTGTCTGCGACAGACACAACAAAAGGACATAAACAACAATGTTCACCGGTGCTGACAGCAGAAGAGCAACAATTGACTATGGAATAGTAGTATGCATTTAGAACAATCATCAAAGACCCATCCAAACATTGGAATTTAAGGTATGGGCACTTAATCTTTTCTAGTTTAAGTTTATTATCTAGGAAAGGAATGCTTAGGGGTTTACCATCCATTGTAGAACCTGATGGAAAATGTGAAGCCTACATTTTAGGAAAGCAACATAGACAACAATTTCAATCAGGATATTCTAGGAGATCAAGAGAATAATTAGAATTAGTACACTCATATTTGTGTGGACCCATGGAATCCCACAACTTAGTTGGAAATACCTATTTCATGACATTTATAGATGATTACAACAGAAAAATATGGGTCTATTTCTTGAAAAAAAAATCAGAATCCTTTGAGAAATTTGAATGGTTCAAGGCATTAGTTGAAAAGGAATGTGGACATTATATCAAATCCCTTAGAATAGATAAAGGGGGAGAGTACATCTCCAAATAATTTTTGAATTTTGTAGGAATGAGGGAATTCATAAACAATTCACAACAAGATATATCCCACAACAAAACGAAGTAGTAGAAAGGAAAAAATAGAACCATTCAAGACATGGCAGCAAGTATGTTGAAAGCCAAAGGGCTGTCACACATATTTTGGGGTGAAGCTATAGAAATAACTATTTATATATTGAATAGGTGTCGTACAAAGGCTGCCCATGATAGAATCTCGCAAGAGGTATGTAAAAACAACAAATGGAGTGTTGAACACCTAAGAATCTTTGGGTGTATGGCATATGTATTCATGCCAAAAGAGAAGAGGTAGAAATTTGATGATAAGGGTGAAAAATGCATTTTCATAGGCTATAGTGAAGAGTCAAAATCCTACAAGTTGTACAATCCCATCACCAAGAAGGTAGTAATCAGTAGGGACATTGTGTTCATTGATAATGAAGCATGGGATTGAACGGTGGAAAATACCATGGGTATTTTAGTTACAATACCCCTTGATGATGATGAAGTTCTAGAAGACAGCAACTTCGAAGGAGCTGAAGAGAGCAACAACTCAGGGAGAAACTATCACAGAGCATTGCAAAATAACACATTTGGTGGTACTCAACAAAACAACAACTCTAGAAGTGTTCATCAAAACAACTCTAGACATAGTACAGTAACAACTATAGAGTACAACAAAGTAGTAGCTCAAATAGTCAGTAGTACAACTCTAGAGGTTAGAGTAGTAGCAGCTCAAAAGCTAATTCATAACCTACACTCGCATCATTTATGCCACGAAAGACAAAGAGTGTGAGGGAGATTTATGACAACACAAGGCATGCTGATTTTTATGAGAATTTAGATTTTTCATTATTCTCTTATAGTGATCCAACACACTTTGATGAAGCAATAAAAGTAGAGAAGTGGTGTAAGGCCATGTATGAAGAGTTAGATGCTATAGAAAGGAACCAAACATGGGAGTTGATCATTTTACCCAAGAATAAACAAGTGATTGGAGTGAAGTGGATCTACAAGACCAAGTGTAAAACTAAAGGTAAAATTGAAAGCCATAAAGCAAGGCTAGTTGTGAAAGGATACAAACAGTAGCTCGGTATAGAAAATGATGAGACTTATGCACCAGTTGCAAGGTTGGAAACAGTTTGAGTAGTCATAGCAATTGCATCCCAACACAATTGGAATGTTTTTCAAATGGATGTAAAGTCAACCTTCTTGAATGGAGTGCTGAAAGAAGTGTATGTGGAGCAACCACATGGCTATTAAGTCCCAAGGCAAGAGGATAAATTATATAGGCTCTAGAAAGCTCTCTACAGGCTGAAACCAACACTAAGGAAATGGTACAATAGAATAGACTATTATTTGTTGAGCAACAACTTTAGGAAAAGAAAAAGTGAGCCGACACTATACATCAAAGTAGCTAAAGGTGATATTTTAATTGTTGTTTTATATGTAGACGATCTGATTTTTACCAGGAAGAGTGACAACTTGATTGCTGATTTCAAAGAAGTGATTGAGAATGAGTTTGAGATGACAAATTTAGGTTTTCTGAAGTATTTTCTTTGTATTGAAGTTCAAAAAATAGAGCATGGAATATTTATTTCACAAACTAACTATGCCAATTAGATTTTAAGGAGGTTCAAAATTCAGAACAACAAACCTTCCCCAACACCAACACCAATAGGTTAGAAACTGTGTGAAGAACACATTAGAAATTATGTGAACCCAACCCTCTACAAAAATATGGTTGCAAGTTTAATGTATTTGACATCAACTAGGCCTAATTTAATGTATGCAGTATGCCTAATTTCTAGGTTCATGGAAAAACCTAAGGACACACATTGGCAAGAAGGAAAGAGGATCTTAAGGGACGTGAATGGAATAAAAAGTTATGGAATTTTGTATGCAACATAAAATGAGTTCAAGTTAGTTGGTTTCATGGATAGTGATTGGGAAGGAAATGTAGATGATAGGAAGAGCACATCGGGATATACGTTCCACATGGGATCGGGTCCAATTTCATGGGCATCCAAGAAGCAACCTATTGTCTCTCTTAGCACAACAGAAGATGAATACATTGAAAAAAATGCAACATGTTAGGCTATTTGGTTGAGAAGGATACTTGCAAATTTGAAGGAACAACAAGAAGACAACACAATCATACATTGTGACAATGTGTCCTCAATAACTCTAACAAAGAATCAATTCTATGCTTAGTCGTTACAAACCCCAGAGAACACACACATAACGCGAATAATTTTTTTTTAAAATAATAAAAGTAACATGTAACAACACTTAACCATAATTCACATAGCACATCACATCACATTAACACACTTGGTTCTCTGGGGCATGCGAGGTTACATCGCAACAACTAAACATAAATAAAGATAAAGAATATAACATAACCATTAACTTTATGATAACCATAAACAATGATACATCTGACAATCATGATGCGAGAATAATAACCATCGCATAATTACATCCATGATAAATCTCTTGACAAGATCCAAATCAAACCTAACTATTACATCGTTGAAATAATATTACATTACAATTTTCTTTGATACATGAATTACATTGAATTTCCCAACATGGGGATTGATACAAGATAAAGGAACATGAAGTACAACTGATCACTGGAACATCTGCACTGCGGAAAGCTGAGATGACAAGACGCTGATGGGGAACCCAACGGGTGCGGAGCACGTTCCACCCAACCATGTGAATTACGAAGTAACTCACCCCCCGTGCTCAGAGGTGACGAGGAAGTGAATCCGACCATGAATGTCAACCGACTCCACAACAACATGATACAAAACAAGTACCACCCAAGTATGCAATGCAAAACCATCAACGTACTCAAATCACATAACAAATAAAGCCAAGAACTCATTACGATGACATGAAGTACTAACACTTAACAATCATGAATCAAATCACAAGAATTCAAAGAAACATCATAAAGAGATAACATCCAGAGGCAACAACAACAAAACAACAAGGGTGTCAAGTGGAGAGTGTCATCGCATAGCTCTCATGGGATTTCCTGGCCCTTCCTCCAACTGAGGCGCCGGCACCCATCTATGGATATCCTGGCCCTTCCTCCTAACTGAGGCGCCGGCACCATAGGGTAGCTAATGCGGAGCCAATAGTCTCTCATGAGGACGAGACTCTGACTTTGCCGACCACGGCCTTCTCAGTCTATCACTAGTCTAAGGTAGCCCTAATGCATAGCCGAGGAATCCAAAGTTTTATTATCTTGTATTTTTAAACTACCCATCCCCCTAAATCTATTGTTTAGGTTATCACTTGTTTACTACTCTTCGAGGGTTATCCTGGCCCTTCCTCATCCGAGGCGCCGGCACCCACGAAGAGCCACTCTCCCTATGACCCCTAACATAACTCAAAACTAGGCAAGGGTTGAACTATGACATAAAGAACGTAACACCAAAACAAGAACCATGCGAGGCATTAATCCTCTCGCACCACTTATAACCAAAAGATCTTACAACCGTTCAACCCTTCCTAACATAAACCATCAAGTATCAATATCCAAAAGTATAAACAAAACGAAGAAAACATCACAAATTTAGCAACCTCTGGAACAAGGGTTTTTGATAAATAACAACTGAATACACAATTACACAAGGTCCCGACACCGCTACCAAAAAGAAGGAAAACTATAATCAAGACGCACAAGATGGACAGACAATCCATAGGGTTTCACAAAACAATATAATTCACATTTCATCAAAACAGGCAATCCACTTTCATCTATTACTTTGCACTTGGGTTCCATGATAAAGCTTACCATAAATATTACATAATAAAAAAAATCATTTTACCCTCTTATTCAATTTAATCCAAAAATAATCCATTCAATCGAACATTCTGTTTCTAAATTAAACAAAATAATTAAACATAAACAATTAAAACAATATATATATATAACCACACTAAATCAATAATAGTAAAATAATTCATATGAATAAATTTAGTTTGTCATTCAAATATTTCCAATTTTCTAACTTTTATAAAATAATCCAAATAATAACAAAAGAAAACAACATTATTAATATATATATACATACATATATATATATATATAAATTAATAATAATATTAATATTATTAAAGCTTTAACAAATATATTAAAATATATTTAAAATACATTTAAAATATATAACAAATTTAAAATAACTAAAAAGAAACAATTTAAATAAAACAAAGTTTAAATAAAACAAACAAAAGAAAGCCACGCAGTAAACTGCGGCGGCGGACTGCACAGCAGTCCGTAGGACTGCTGTGCGCGCAGTCTACGGACTGCTGCGCACAGCAGTCTACGGACTGCTGTCGCAGCCGTCCGCGGCTGTGGGGAGAGGGGGAGGTACGGCCTCCGCCGTCCTTCCCCTTGCCCAATGAAAATAAAATATAAACTTTAATTTCTTTTCAATAATTTTTATTTTTAAAAGCACGAAAATACGTGAACTCATCCGCTCAATACAGAACGCGGATCTCGAAAATCCAACTTTCGTTTTCTGTGAAATATAAATACTTACAATAAAAAGGAATACAAGAAAAAATATATATATATAATAAATTTATATATATATATATATATATATATATATATATATATATAAACGAACATATATAAATATATAAATAAAGATTTCATAAATAGATAACCCAATTTTTATTTTTATTTTTGTATAAAATATAGCATTATCACATAATTAAAACACATAATAAATATAATCATTAAAATAAAATTTCATATTTATTAAAATACTAAGATTGATTGTTTCCTCAGTAAAACTAAGAGAGAGAAATTGGGCGGAATTCAACAGAGTTTCTTTTCAATTTTCTTGCAAAACAAGATTTCTAATCTCAACATGCATTTTATTTTCAAAGGAAAAACCTATTTGTTCATTCATTTTCTAATCAAAAGAAATTATTTAAATCTAAATCATAGACAAATTATTTTTGTTTATTTGCCACACAAATTCATTCAAATCATATCTTTTATTTATTTATTTTGCAGATTCAGAAAATCAAAGGTAGAGACGGGAACCTGGAGTCCTGCACTTCTTTGAGAATTTGAAGAAGCTGGTTCCTGACGGCCTTTACGAAGATCCCTCCTCCTTCTTACTTTGAATCTCCTCTGAGTCACCGTGCTCAAATCTCGAACCCGATCCTTTTTTCAGAAGACTCCAGAATAACTAGTAATAGATTTTCAAACCCTTTCTCCAACTCTCTTCCAATTAGCCAAAAGATCCCAAAAACCCATATTCTCCTTAGATTCAAAAAAAATACCGAATAACTTGTGCCCTCTCTCAATCCCTAATCTCTTGTGTGTGTAAAAAAAAACTTCCCAAAATTCTTAATTAATTAAAAGATAATATCCCTCTTTTCTCAAAAACTCTAAAAATCAAGAATAAAAGAAAACTCATTCTTTAAAAGCCAACTTTTTAATTAGATCTGTATTCTCATTGGTTCAAACAATCCTTTCATTCTTTTATTTGTTTTATTATTTTAATTTCTATTTTTGCAACTTTTCTTGCACAACACATTACTTATTTAATTTAAATAAATTATTTTAATAATTATCCTCCACCAGATAATTAATTAAAATAATTAAAACACATTTAATATATAATTACCATTTAATTGTAATATGTGATTTTTTTTTCCAAAATAATTAATTCATTTAAATATTTGAATATAATTTAAATCTAACATTAAAACAACTAATTACTTCCATCATCAAAATCGATTACACCACAACAAATAACGTACCAACATTAAAATAAACAATTATTATCCACATTCAATTAACTAAATCACAACCTATTAAATACTCACATTAATAAAACGCGACATACACAACACAAACCACAATGACGACAATTACAGAAATGTACAATACCAACCAACAAGACGACCTGACATCATGGGACGGGAGGACTTCATCGTCACCTCTGTATCAACATTTCTCCGTTGGGTTATTTGGTGCTCGCCCTGTCCTGCCGAAGCAGGTGGAATCGAGACTTGTACCTGCAGTCCTGCATACAAGCGAAGTTGTGTACATGTGCATATAACATATATGTCAAAGCATTAAATCAAAATACTGCATTGTGAGAAGGAATCGCAACATAACAGGGCACTCGCGGACGAGTGATGCCATATTGTCCTTCATCACACCTATTCTAACAATTATAATCTAACTGATAAACTAACAATTCATCTCATGACATAATTCATTAAAACATTGCATCATATAATATAATTCTGAAAATCAACTAACCTAACCAACCACCATGTCAAATGAAATAATCAAATCCTCAAGTGCATACACATAATCACCAACAGTTTACTAATGGAATACAACATCCTCAAATGTCTAACTATCCAACTCAAACAATATCATCATCGTCACAAGTAGCAAACAACCGCATTGAAAAATTACTAAATCCTACTAGTAAGAGGAGGGGTATTACATATCTCAAAAGATGTTTGTATTCTTTGAAAATGAAGGATGATGATTCTATTGCAAAACATTTAAATGCTTTTAATATGATTATAAGTTAGCTTGAATCAACACATGTTAAGATAGAAGAGGAAAATAAATGTATTTTGATGCTTTGTTCTTTCCTTGAATCTTGGGAAAATCTATTTGTTTCCATAAGTGGTGGTGGTACAAAAATTGAAGATGGATAGTCTCATTGCTATACTTTTTTCAAAAGAGATGAGAAGAAAATCCATGAATGTGACTCCCAAGATGCCTTGCATGTGTGAGGAAGGTCCAAAGAAAAGGGAGGGCCTAAAGGGTACAAGAAGAGAGACAAGTATAAGGACATTCTAAAACCCCTGAGAAGAGCAGGGTAAAGTATTGGAATTGTGGTAAGAGAGGGCATGTGAAGGAGTGTAGAAATAAGAAAAAGATTTCAGATACTTCCACAGAAAAGTCCTCAGAAGATGGTGATTATGATGCTTTTTAAATTTTTGCTAACACTATTAGTGATGATGTTTGGCTTATTTATTTAGGTTGCTCCTACCATATGACTCCTCACAAGGATTTGTTTTCTTTATATTCAACTTATGATGGGGGAGAGTTTTCCTTGGTGATAACAACACAAAGAATATTGTTGGTAAGAGAAAGGTAAAGTCGTGTTTCATTGATGGGAGGGTTAAAACCCTTTATCATGTTTTAAATATTCTAGGACTTATGAGAAATTTACTTTCAATATCCAAGTTGAATGATTTTGGAATGCATGTGACATTGACAAGTCTAGTTGCAGGTTGGTAAGAGGGAGTTTGGTGATTGCTATAGGATCTCAAATAGGGACTTTGTTTAGGCTTAATGCTTCCACTTTTTGTAGCTCTTCCAATGTAGCTAGCACTTAAAAATGCATGTATGTTGTGGCACCATAGATTGGGTCACACAAGTGAAAAGGGTCTTCAGACCATTTTGAATAAAAAGTTGGTTGATGGTATTTCTGATTATTCTATTGGTAAACATGATTTTTGTGAGCATTGTTTGTTTGGTAAACATAATAGATCATATTTTCCTAATGGGACTAATAAAGCTAAGAGATTATTAGAGATAATTAATTCAAATGTTTTTGGACCCATGGATGTTGAATCTTTTGGAAAATCTCATTATTATGTTACTTTCATTGATGATGTGTCAAGATACACCTGGATTTATTTTATGCATGAAAAATATAAGGTTTTCACTAAGTTTAAGGAATTTAAAGCCTTAGTTGAGAAGAAAATGAATTATAAGATAAGAGTGTTAAGATTTGACAATGGAGGTGAATATTGTTCTAGGGAATTTGATGAATTATGTAAGCATAGAAGTATTTTTCAACAAAAGACTACTCTTTATACACCTCAAAAAAATGGGGTAGTAGAAAGAATGAACTGAACCTTGATGGAAAGATCTAGGAGCATGTTGAATTGTGCTAAGCTTGATAGATGCTTTTGGGAAGAAGTTGTAAGTACCACATGTTATTTGGTTAATAGATTTCCTTCTTCATCTTGTAGTACCCATCCATTTTGCTTATATTTTATGTTAGCATGTTTTCACTTTGATAGACCCTGGTACTTTGTTTTATTGTATTGATCACTGACTTTAGAGCGATGGTGGACTTATTTGGTGATATGGTGAAACATTGTATGGTGATAATTAATTTCTGACATGCTTTGTATTAGCATAGGTGTTTCCTTCAGATGTTATTGCTATATATATATGTTTATGGTAGATTATTTTATTATTTTGTATGTAGGTTGATGTAGTGTGTATTGGTGTGGAGAATGGAGTTGCATCCTTGCAGGGTGCCCTATGATTTCGTGATTTTCTTCACCGGTGTGTTTTGTCTAATGGATTATATATATATGTATTTTATTTGTTTGGTTGCAGGATTGCAGGTACATGACACCAACTCCACCTGGTTACTCAGGTCTGAGCGTGTCAAGACTCAACATAAATGTTGATTGGGAGGTAGTAACAAGGTTCTTCCTAGTCTAGTCTTAAACCCAGTCATAGTAAGTCGTCAGTTTAAGTCTGGTGTCTTTGGTGGTCTCGTTGGTGTTTGATTGGTTTATTTGTTATGAAAGACAAATTTTGTTAAATTAATGATAGATTAATATTCTTTAATTTAATGTTTATTTAAATTAATTTTAAATGTTGAAAATAGAGCTTTACATTTTATTTAATTAATTAATAAAATTAAAGATACTTTAATTGTGTGAAAAGATTTTATTTAAAATTAATTTTTTGGGAAATGGTATTTTTTTATTGTTAAATAAATAAAATTAAATAAGAAAAAGGGAAATTACATTTTTAAAATTTGAATTCTTTAATTCTTGAAAGGCATTCAATTTTTGCTAAGGAAGAAATAAAAGATTGTCGTGAGTTTGTTGGAAGATATTTTCTTCTCGACATGTGTGGTAGTTAAAATTTATTGTTTCTTGTTGAGGATCCTCTCGGAAGATTTTTATGGATTTGGGGAAAATAGAAGATTACTTCACGGGAAATGAAAAGAACAGGGGTTCTGTTTAAAAAATATTGATCTGTGTAATTTTGTGATTTTTCTCTGGGATTTGCTTAATATTTCTGGAAAAAGTTCTTTACTTCTAGTTTTGGATTTGTTTTCTTCTGGGTATTGGTTTTCTGGAGGAGCTTTGGAGGATTGCACACAACAAGCAACAAAGTTTCTCTTCTGTAGACAAGTTTTTGAAGCTATAGGAATATAGGTATTTTCCTGGTAATTTAATTTATTTCTTTTGAAAAGGTTTAGTATTGTGAGGTTTTGTTAAAATTTGTTATATGCATGATGGCTTGAGGAAATTGTTTGAGTATTAAATCTCTGTTCTTCTCAGCAATTTAGTCTGTAGAGAATTTGTTATTTCTTTGTTAAAAGCTTCCTGTAGGAATAGTTTGAGTAAAAATTTGTGAAGGGAAATCATTTATTTGGGAAATGAAATTGAAACCTCTAGGAATAAATTAGAACTTGTTGGAGAAAATTTTTGTGCGTACTGTTGAAATTCTCAATTTCCCCTAGAAGAACCCTATTGAAAATCTATTCCTATTTTAAATATTTGTCATTTATTTAATTGTGCATATATATATATAAATTTATATACACATATTTTTATGGATTCATATATATATTGGATTGTGAAAGTTATAAGTTTAGAATTATATATTTATTTTGAAATCACTGTACGGGCGAAATTAAGGGTTTGAAGTTTTTGTAAATGGAGATAAACACCAGAGAAAACGCAGATCTTAGATATGGATTTTCATATATTATATTTTAGCATTTTAAATTAAAAAGCATGTGATAAGGGGGCCGTAGGGGCTACCCCACAACCGCCCCCATATGGGGCGACGGCTGTGGAGGCAGTCGGCGCTGCCCTCACAGATAGCACGCGGCTACCACATAGTCGCCTCCCCATACGGGGAGGGCTGCGAATACAACCATGGGCTATAACATACACAGTCTAGTGTATGTCGTGTAAATCCATTTGCAACTTTAAAAAAAAAAGGAATTTTTGAATATTTATTCATTCGTATAGAATTTCGATTTAGGGTTTTATTTAATTTATAATACTTTTATATATATATATATATATTGTAAAATTTTATATTTGATTTAATTTTTGTTGGAAATTGTATATATATTGTTTAAATGTATATTCTTTCAATAGAAGAATAGAATGAATAGTATTGTTTTGGAAATAAAATAAAATGACTTGTAGAGAAAATTAGTAATTTCTAAGTTATTATTTGATAATTATAGTTTTGATTTTTTTATGTCAAATGGAAGATGAATTATGTTTTAGTTGGATAATTTCATAACTTCAAATTATTGATTGATTGGATTTAGTGAATCCTAACATTAGATTTTTATTATGCCTGATCTGCTTTAGATTGTGTTTATTCTTTTGGGAAAATTGGGATTACTTTGAATTATAAGTCTTCCATATGAGTTTGTATTATGAGGGAGTTGTTATTGTTTAAATAGAATTCTTGTGTTGACTAAGGTTGTGTACATGGTTTTGCATGGTGTTTAGACACCTAGTTTTATGAACATAGACTTGATGTTCGTTATGAAATGTGTAGAATTATATGTTGAATTCTTGTGCACCTTGTTTACCTTAGTTAGGGAACTTAGATTCCTTATGTTATTTTTAGGGGAGTGGCTTTGTGAGGGTCACACACAAAGTGGTGCCTGGGTAACTCATGTAGAGTTAGTAAGTCAGTGAAAACTAAATCAACACATTGGGTATTCTAAAATATTTAACTGGATTAATTATGCCTCACTTATGGACTTAAGAGCTAGTCAGTCTTGAGAATGAGTCGAGAAGGCCTGGAATGGCAAAGTCGATATCTTGTTATTTTAAAAGATATTCGATTCCTGCAATAGCTTGCATGAGGGTCGGGTTTAAGAGGGCTGGGTAACCCAAGTTGGGGGCCAGAACCTAGTAAGAAACACCAGGGTAACCTATGCAACATTGTGATGACACTCCACCTAAAATAACAATAACCTTATGAACTTAGCATGTTGATTATCCTAATTCTGTGAAGCAATGTAACCAATAAGTTAAGTATGTACTTGTATAGTTTGTTTATGGTTTTTACTTGTGTCTAGGGTTTGTAGGTTATGTCTAGGGAACCTTATTACTGTCTCCTAGCACGGGGTGGAACGCGGCACCTTACTCCGTTGGGTCCCCGTGATCTTATCGACAACGAGTGCTTCATGGATGGAGAGCTTGTATGTGGATATATGTGTACTTCCTTATTTGTAATAGTGGAAACTATATTTGTGTAACACTCCTCAATTCTTAATGAGGTGAACATTTGTAACTTGTAATTGTAAACTATTATTTGACCTACCTCATTTGGAAAATGAGTAATGTAATGTTATTTCAAATGCAATGTATGAAAGAATCTTTTATGTATATTATGCTTGCATTGATGAAATTTAAATGTTATATAATGTATGCTTTTAAGTTTATGTAAATTAAATACTTGCAATGTATAATACTATTGTCATCTATGGGAATTTCAAGTAGTGTGTCATCACATTACTTAGAGAATGTATGCAACTAATTAAGTAAATTAATACTTTAAAAAAAAAATTATTACACTTATGTAGTCAATGCAACATTCCTTAGGATACAAGATGGGGCATTACACATCTCTTGTTGATAAAACTCCTTATGAAGTGTGGATAGGTAAAAATCCTTCTATTTCATATTTAAGGGTTTTTGGCTATGAGGCTTTTATTCATGTTCCTCAAGAGAAGCATTCTAAGTTGGATCCAAAAGCATAAAAATGCATCTTTTTTGGTTATAGTGAGAATGTAAAAGGTTATAAGCTTTGGAATCCACTAACCTATAAAATGGTTTTCTCTAGAGATGTGATTTTTAGGGAGTTTAGAGCTTACTCAAATGAAGAACAACCAAAGGAGAAAGATAAGACAAAAATAGTGCACTTTGAGACAAAGATTGAGAAGTAGAAAAATGCACATGTGGAAGAACAACTAGATGGATTAGAGGATGTAGAAGAAGAAGAAGGTTTAGAGAGTTTAGATGATGTGTAGGATGAGAATGTAGAAGAAGTAGAGCAACAAGAACCCCTTACTCCTACCTTGATAAGATCCACAAGAAAAAGGAATCCAGTTGATCAGTATAGCCCATCCAAATTATGTTGTGTATTTTCTTTTTTAGTAGTGACGATGAACCTAGATCCTACATGAAGGATCTTTCTTCAGAAGAAAGAGAGTCTTGGATGTAGGCCATGTAGGAGGAGATGATGGCTTTGGATAGTTGTGATACTTGGAATCTTGTGAGTTTTCCCAAAGGAAGGAAGCCCACTAGTTTCAAGTGGGTTTTTAAAAAGAAATTTAGAGTAGATGGTTGGTTAGAGAGGTACAAGGCCAAATTGATGGCCAAGGGCTAGTCCCAAAGAGAGGGAGTTGATTTTGGTGAAATTTTATCTCCTGTTACTAAGTTAACTTCTATTAGATTTCTATTATCTATTTTTACTACTTATGATTTTAAAATAGAGAAAATGGATGTTAAAACTGATTTCTTGCATGGGGATCTTGAGGAAGAAATTTATATACGACAACTAGATGGTTTTGTTGTGAAAGGAAAAGAAAACTTGGTTTGTAGGTTAAAGATATCTTTATATGGTTTGAGCAATCACCTAGGATTTGGTACTAGAAGTTTGATGCCTTTGCATTATAGTTCAATTTTGTTAGGAATGAGGAGGATCATTGTGTTTATATCAAGGTTATTGATGATCAGATACTAATGTTATTAGATTTATACAATCCATAAGAATATCAGTAGTTATTTTTGGATTTGATTGTGTGTAAGCTTTTTGAATCAATGTTTTGGATCACACTTTGTGACCCATCATCATGATAGAGAGCTCAAGGATATCAAAAATATTTGAATTAACATTTCGGATCACACTCTGTGATCGATCATCAGGATAGAGAGCTCATATCCTTGAGCTCTCTATCCTAATGATGGATCATAGAGTGTGATCCAAAATGTTGATTCAAAAATATTACACACCATCGAATCCAGAAATAACTACTGAGATTAGATACTAATCATTCTCTTGTATGTTGATGATATGTTGTTTATGGGTAACAACAAGGTGATGATTAGGGAGCTTAAGACTTATCTTTTTGGCACATTTGATATGAAGGATTTGGGGGCTGAAAAATATATTCTTAGGATGGAGATTAGTAGAAATTGGGTTCACAAAAAGATTTGGTTAAGTCAGAGTAAGTATGTTGATACCATTTTGTAGAGATTTAATATGCATAAGTGTAAACAAGTAAATATTCCATTTCTGATTGGTACTAAGTTGAGTTTAGACATGTGTCCTAATTATGATGATGCTATTGAAGAGATTTCTAACATTCCTTATGCTAGTGTCATTGGTAGTTTGATGTATGCAATGGTTTATACTAGACTAGATATAGCCCAAGTTGTGGGAGTTTTGAGTAGGTTTGTGTCTAACCCTGGTAGAGAGCATTGGAATTTTGTTAAGAGGGAATTTAGATATTTTTGTGGTACTTTAGATTACTGTTTGGTTCATAAAGGTATTGATGATGTAGTCAAGTCATTATACATACAAGGTTTTGTTGATGCAAATTGGGTAGGTGACTTGGATAGTCGAAGGTCCACTAGTGGCTATGTTTTTACTTTGTTTGGAGGTGCAGTGAGTTGGATGAGACCAAAGCATAATATATGGCTGCTACACATGCCTCTAAGGAGGTAGTTTTGTTACAGAGAATTGGTAATGGTATTTTTTTGATTACAGGACAGTGAGGATTGGATGTGATAGTCAGAGTGCCATATGTTTAGCCAAAAATCCTATGTATCATTCTTGTACTAAGCATGTTGATGTTTAGTATCAATTTGTGTGAGAAATGGTAGAGAATGGTAAGGTTTTGATTGAAAATGTTGACACTTTGGATAAGGTTGAAAATTCTCTCATGAAGCTAGTGACCATGAGTAAGTTCTCTTGGTGCAGGAAGGCCATGGGCCTTGATCACTATAATTGATTATATTTTATTTGTATCTCATGGATGTAATTACAATGCATAATGTCAAGTGGGAGAATGTTAGGAGGTGACATTATAATTACTATCCTAAGTTGATTTATGTGTCTCCATGTTCTTTAGAAAGTGTTATAGGGGACATGAGGGTCAAAATGTTTACTATTTATTTTCCTATGACAAATTGTAATTGTATTCAAAGAGGTGGACTCTTTATGGTGGTAATTGCAAATAATTTTGAGAGTATATTCCTCTTGGGTGTCTAAAATTGTGAGTGGGGACCACTTTGGTGTGCATGTCCTTGCATGTTATTTCCATGTTTTGTGTGGTTGGGTGCCCAGGTTTGCATGTTGATGCATGCTCTTGCATGCAACCATCAGAGCCGTTAGAGAGTTATAGTGCACTTGAGTTTGAATAATTCTTATTGGCTATGGGTTAGGCACCCATGTGTAGGCCATGCAATAATTTAATATTTTATTCCATGTTTATGGGATGTCCACTAAGGGGGGCATGGGTTTTTCCAAGTGGTTTTTCTTGTTTTGGGATATCATTTGTGGTATTCTCTCCCACAAACTTCTATATATTGGAGCCTTGATATGGTGGTTTGTAAGAGTTTTTTGTAGGTTGTGAGAGCAACAAAGTGTTGTTGGATTAAATAGAGGATTGTTGTATTGATGTACTTCCTTGAAGATAAATACAAACATTGGATCTCTTTGGGTGTGGAGTTTTTTCCCGCAAGGGTTTCTCCACCTATATCTTGTGTCACTTATGTTTGATGACTTGTGGTATTGCAGATTTTTCTTTCATTGTTGTAATTATCAATCACACAATCATTCTATGGTAATCTTGAATATACAATTTCAGATTTACAACCACTTTAATAAGTTCATATTGCTACAAGTTATACCTTGATTTCCAACAAGAAAATGGGGGTGTCAAGAGGTTGTAGATCAAGTACATTTTTGGTGGTACCATATGTAGCTCACCCTCATCGTCATTAGAAAATGAGTTCATTGAGCTTTAAATTTTTTTTTTTCAAAATGGGTACCCACTCCTAGATGGGTGAAAATTCATAAGGGGTACTCATTTAAGTTGGGACCCCAAACCATAATAGGTACTTATTTTGACTAGGTGCATGTTTAGGCTTGGTACCATGTTCCTAAATAGGTACCCATTTTTTTTTGAAATGGATACTATGTTCATGTTGGGATATTTTTTAGGTCAACACTTCCCCTAGAATTGGACCTAACTTCTTGCTTCTACCCAAAAGTTAAAACTTATATTTTATGGTGTAATTATTGAGATCCCTATAATTAGGACACATCTACTAAGTGTCATCTTCTTTATGCACCATTATCACTAGAGAGGAGTAAGCACTTTGATTATGCTTGATAATACTTACCTATAGGATCTCTTGTAGCATCTTCTTGATATCACTTTTTTACATATGTGGTTACATATAAGGTCTAGTGTTAGTAGTTGATTCTGAAGATCTAATTAAATGACATGATCATGATAGTTTTTAGGAGGCAATATTTTTATTATATATCTATAATGGTGTGGATTTGCATCCCTTGAAAATTCTCCATTTACACCCCTTACCTTAGAAAATAAAACCCGATGATACTATTCCACGTTCTCCATCCGCTCTCCATCCATTTGGAAGTTGTTTGTAGTGTTGGTGGGGGATTTTCTGCCACATACGCGAGTGTGGTGTGTGGACATCTACACAGTGCGCTGCCATCCTGATAGGATTCCCACCTTTTGGAATCTACATAGGCATTACACTTATCCATTAGCAACAAATCATAACACATCTTACCCTTCGATTGAATTTGAATGGCTTCTTTGGATCCCATTTCATCTTCAAAAAGCTATCTCATTCATTCAATTCAACTTCTACACACTTCTTGATCTTCTTGAGCATTCTACACACTTCGTTTAAAACATTTTTCACCATCTTTGAAGCTCCAAGTTAACACTCTACTAGTTTTACTCCTCTCGTTGTTGCGGAAACGTTGGCATTCACAAGCTTGTGAGCTCACATTTTCCTTCATGTGCCTTGAGAGCATCTTGTTGGGAGGTGATATCCATTCACTTGGCATCATTGTATTGTTTTAGTATCATATTGTTGTTAGCATAGCACACAATACTTCTATTTCAATACTTTATTTATTGTGCTTTCTCTATCATTTCTATTCTAATTGTCTATGGAGGTGGGAACATCGAAATAGGGGTTTCATTGTGACAAGCACCGAAACAACCCCAATATTTTTCCCTGTTCTTCTATGTGTAGGTATTTCATTCATGTGGAGCTTGTGAGAGGCTGGACTGACCGTAAGTTGGATTTCTACCACTCTTGCTCATCATTTCATTCATAATTAGTCTATTTATCAAGTTAAAGTATTCTTGTTGTTGTTTCAGTAGTTGAGTTATTTTTTGTTCTCTGTTATTGTATCAAATTGTACTTGTTGGGTTGATAGTAATTTCCCTAAGTTCTTACGTTATACTTTATGCTTTCTATCTGTATAGACACCAACGAACTGCATTGTAGTCCATCTTTTGCGTTGGAGTCCCTTGGTAGAGAGTTGCATAAGTTATAGTATGGACTCCAGAAACCCGCTCACTTGACTTCCTAAACTCTCGAGTTGACAGAAGGAAAGTGACAGATTAGTTGTGCTTCCTCTTCACCCCCTTAAACATCAAACTTATCTTAATCAATTCCTTAGACCTTTGTAACTCATTCATCCTTGGCTTGAGGTAGATTAGGGGAGCTGACTATTCTAGACCCTTTGATCACCTATGGTCTTGAGTAGTCGGTCCCCCTCTACATTTTGGTGAACCCAACATGAACTATTTTGGTTCCATTTTGTAAGGCTGAAGGATTCTTCTCTCGTATTCTGGGTGTGTGCATTTCAGGGTGCCCAGCCTTGCAACCCAACCTATGATCCCTAACAACATAGTTAGAAGAATCCCTAAACATTGTAAAGTGAACCCTAGAATAGGTCACTGTCTAATTGTTAAACCCTTGGGGGCTTATGAGAAAGTCCTTTTTAGTGTACATAGAAGATGGCTTCTTTCATGTATCTTCCCATACCGTCTGTACAACCTACGAGTGGGTCTCCTACTATAACATTTACCTCATAGGATTTTCTAATGAATGCTAATAGAGAACCCTCTCCTTTGTACATTCCTGCTCGTATCAATGGGAATACTATAACTAGTGTTCTCATTGACCCTACATTTTGGGTTAATGTTATCACAGAGGAGATCATGTTATTAAAATTCTTACATAAGGATGGGTACAATGAGTCTAAAATAACTTTACATACACATGATGGGCTTTCCATCCCTCCCATCGATTCTATCACCCTTCCAGTCCTAGTTGGGCCTAGGACTATGAATGCCCTCTTTGATATTATCCTGAGGTCTGATTTGTTCAAAGTGAAGCTAAGCAATCCTTGGTTAGTTTCCATGAATGCATTCCCCTTGTTGATCCATAAATTATTATAGTTCTCTCATGAGGGTTTCATACATTTAGTCCACAACATTGGTTACAAACCAATGGTGGTGCATGGGGGCTACTCACTTGATCACTTCTGGCATTCCCCTATTGGTCTACTCCCTCCCAGGATATACCTATTGTATCATACTTACGTAAAATACAAGAATGGGGGCATAGTGTCGAAGTTGACCTACCCTCCTTCTCCCTATGCTATTTTAGTTAAGGATTCCATGATAGCACAACATTAGGCTATATTTTCCACTCGAAAAAAGGAGAAGGAGGAGTCCTCTCAAGAGCCTTCTTCCTCTTTCTTTGTAGTTCTACCCACCTCTGCCTCCCATCTTGTTGTGGTGCCTTTGAATTCCACCCCTATGTGTCTCTTAGGGAGTCCAATGGTGCTTGCTTGGTAGAAGGAAAAGCATCAGGTGTTCAACCTTCTTGTCTTTCCCATGGTGCCTTGACCCATCTTGTATGGTAAGGGGAAGGGTCCTTGTGAAGTTGCCTCTATGTTTTGGCCTCCATGGCCTCCTTCCATTCTTGTTCCTAGGGTAGCGAATGGGAAGATTCCTACCGCTTAGGTGCTTGAGTTTGCTTCTCCACCTATTGTTGTTCCCATTCCTGCATCCCTTCCTCTTTTTCCTATCTAGGAGTTGCTCCCACCGCTAGCAACAACTGTGATGGACACTCTAATGATAGAATGGGAGCCTCCTACTGCTTCTCAAGCTAAAACCTTTAGCTCTTAGAGTCAAAGAAACCACCTTGCGCATGAGTGTAAGCGTCAAAGGAAGGCTCTGGCCACTAAGAAGGCTGCTTTACAGAAGGAGGAAGGGGAGCCAATAGCCCCTATCTTAGTGTCCTCTACTATGTCCTCCTCTTATGCCCCTTCTACTTTAGTTACCACCACCTCAATCTTGCTTATGGCTCCCCCTACCAGCGTAGATGATTCTCACCCTAAAAGGGTGCAAGTGTTCATCACTCCCTTGGTTAAGCCTCCTCTCTTGATGTCCCTTCTAGACATCCTACCCTTTCCCAAGCCCATGGATATGTCGAATACCTTGGTGGTGTCCACTGTGGTTTACTCTGCTTCTTCCTCACCTTCCATTTCATCTGTGGGGATCTCGTATCCTTCGATGAAGCACAAGTTGGAGGATGACCCTACTTCTAATGGGGGTCAGAAGAAGGGATTACCTTCTTCGAAAGTTGGCTTTGTATTGGCTTGTGCCATCCTAGTGATGGAGGTAGCCCCAAGGTCCTTTGAGTTTGTCACTACCCTCGAGTCCTTTGGTGAGGTTGACAGTGGATCTTGGGCACCTCCTTCATCACCTAATCAGTTGACGCATGACACTCCCATCAAGTGAATTTTCAACTTGGTGGATGATGTTTCAGCTCTATCGATAATTTTTTCAAAATCAATGACATTTACCTCATAAGAGTTGAGTGAAGAAGACCTCGAGGGGCCCTCTTCCTTAGCACTTGTCGTAGGAGAGTCAGAGGGTTCCCCCTTGCTATCCTACCCTTGCAGGCTCATCCACCTTCCCCTTATAATGATCTAGATTGGGAGAATGAAAACCTCTTGGTTGATGAGGACTAGGAGGGAACCTCTTCTTTATCTATAGATTAGATTTATGTGTGTTATGCTTCCTCATGCTTGTTCTTATGTCTTCCTGAAGGAACCTTATCACCCTCGTAGGTTCTTGCATACAGGAGTGTTTTATGTCATAAAATTATTCTATTTGTTACATCATTCTTCCTTTGTTGTGCCTTGATTTTTGAAAATTGGGGACGATGCAAAGTGTTGGGGGCATTTAGGCCTCCCTTCCATGTTGACCCAGTTTTTTATTTTTATTTTTTCTTCAAGTACCTTTCTTCAAGTACCTTTCTTCACATGGTCTAATATAGTAGGGGATTAATGACAGTTCATATATATATTATTATATTACACCTATCTATCTATATTTATGATAAGCTTTGACCCCAAATTATCAGATCCCCTATATCTTGTCTGTTATGTCATTGTTTCTCCTTTCTTTTTATCTTTCTCTCTTCTTTGATTACTTTGTGACGTTGTGGTGCTTATGTGTTGTCCCTCACATGCGTGACAACATTACCACAGTTACATATCATCATGTTCTATGGGCCACACCATCACTTTCATTATTTATTTTCTCTCCTTAGGATGCCACGTGCCTTTGAGTTTAGCACAAACCATCCTAAGGGGGGCTATTATAATAATTCAATTTTGAAAAGGTGTATTTGATGGCCAATGGATCCCTCATTGAAAATCCCTTATTTTTCAAAAACTATATTCTTTAGCAAGGACCCCTGATGGGACTTTTCTTTCATCATGAATTCATAATGAAAGAATCTGAAAAAATTTCCTTTGTGAAGGGAGTATTTTTTCTGATGAAGAAGTCTAAAAATTTTCCCTTGCAAGGGAGTATTCTTCCTTTTGAATTCCTTGATGAAAGAGATCTTTCAAAAGGATTCCTTGATACTAGAATCGTTTGCGAAAATGTTATCGCTTTTCAAATAGAGCTTCCCTTGAGTGGACCCATTTTTTTGAAGGGTTCCTAAGGGACCCCTTTGAAAGCTTCTCCTTCAATTATTGAATGTTTGTGTGACTGTCTGTCTGCTTACGTGGATTTTAGCTATCTAACATATTTTTTCTGCAAAATTAACATGTTGCTTTGTAGAAACACCTATGAAGATGCTTTTCAATCAACCTTGTAGGACCGAGCACCTATAAGGTCCCATCAGACTCTACGAAGCCTCTCACATCGGGGTTCCCTTAGGATCAAGCACCTAGGGTGCCTCCTTGCAAGTCTAAGGACCTAGAAAGAACTTTAATCCCACAAGCTCTCTTTGTTTGACTTTGTAGGACTGAGCACTTGCAGAACCTTGTATTCAACTTTTCGTAAGTCTATAGACCTGTGGTGCATTTGGTAGACTCTCCTCAAGAATGAGTACTTGTGAAGCCATATCCTCTTCCTAAGCATTCAGGTGTGTTAGATTGCAGTCTGCTTCCTCGATGGTTTAGGTAGACTTTCTTTAAACTCTTTTGATCTACTTTACCTCACATTTGGTAGCACATATGCTTGCTAAAGTTGGGAAAAATGTAAAGGTGTGAATTTGCACCCCTTGAAAATTCCCCATTTACACCCCTTACCTTAGAAGAATAAAAAATGATGATACTATTCCATGTCCTTTGTCCACTTTCCATCCATTTAGCATCTATTTGTAGTGTCGGTGGGGAATATCTATAAGGGATGAGAGCGTGGTATGAATGTTTGTACGACACACTGTTGTCTTGATAAGATTCCTACCTCTAGAATCTGCAGAGGCATTACACTTCTCCATTAGTGACGAAGCATAACACCTCTTCCCCTTTGACCAACCTTGAACGACTCCTTTGGCTCCCATTTCATCTTCAAAACACTATCTCATTCACTCAATTCGGATTCTACACACTTCTTGATCTTCTTGAGCATTCTACACACTTCGTTCACAACATTTTTCACCATTTTTGAAGCTCCAAGTTGACACTATTGGTTTTACTCCTCTCATTGTTGTGGCAACGTTGACATTCATAAGCTTGTGAGCTCACATCTTCCTTCACGTTCCTTGAGAGCATCTTGTTAGGGAGGTGATATCCATTCACTTGGCATCATTGTATTGTCTTAGTAGCATATTTTTGTTAGTAGAGCACATAGTACTTCCATTTCAATACTTTCTTTATCATACTTTCTCTATCATTTCTATTTTGGTTGTCTGTGGAGGTGATAACACCGAAATGGGGGTTTGACTACAACAAGCCCCAAAAAAACCCCAACAATTTTCCCCTTCTTCTGTGTGTAGGTATTTCATTTGTGTGGAGCTTGCAGGAGAATAGACTGATTGTAAGTTGGATTTTCACCACCCTTTCTCATCATTTCATTCATAATCAGTCTATTTATCAATTTCAAGTATTCTTCTTATTGTTTCAGTAGTTCAGTTATTTATGTTCTTTGTTATTGTATCAAACTATACTTGTCGGGTTGATAGTAAGTTTCTCTAAGTTCCTAGATTCTACTTTACATTGTCTATCTGTACAAATGCTAGCGCTTGACTGGGATGTCAGTGCATCATGTTGTCATCCATCTTCTACGGTAGAGTCCTTTGGTAGAGAGTTTCCTAAGTTACAGTCTAGACTCTAGAAACCCACTCACTTGACTTCCTAAAATCTTGAGTTGACAAAAGGAAAGTGACATATCAGTTCTCCTTCCTTTTCACCCCCTTAAACATCAAACTTATCTTAACCAATTCCTTAGACCTTTGTAATACATTCATCCTTGCCTTGAGGTAGATTAGGGCAGCTAATTTTTCTAGACCCTCCCATGACCTTGGTTCCTGAGTAGTCGGTCCCCCTCCTCTACAATATCCAAGAGCTACTTAATGACTATCCATAATTGATTGTATATTTGGTAATATAGAAAATTTTGACTAATATGTTTCTAATAAAAATAATTGGCTTTCCAACCCATGCATTCCCTTGTTAAATATATTTTACATTTTATGGGAGCTTACAATCTATGGATACTTTGTTTAGAATCCTCTTAGTTTGACTAAATCCTTCCCTTTGAGTGAAAATGCATAAATAGATCTTAAAAGTTCATCTCAATCATCCTTAGTGTAAAAAATGTCTATTACATCCATAGAGATAATAAACATAGGGAAATATAATCAATATCCTATGAAAATTTTAATGCTATGTCATATTCCTAAATAATTGATAATATCCCCGTCTAAAATAATTTAGATGAGAAACTCATTTCTTGTTGATGAAGTTGTGAATGCTCTTTAAGTTTATCAATATTGTAACTTTCTCTTTCTTCAAGAAACCCACTACCTTGAGAGTTTATGGGGTGCTAATTTAATAAATTGTATGAAAATAAATAATTGGAGGCGTATCATTTGATTCCTCATTTTCCTCATCACCCACCTCTAGTATCTTTTCTTAATATTTTCTTCCTCACTAGGCCCTTTAACGTGAAACAATATTTTATGCACATTTATGTTTTTGACTATATTTTCTATCATTATTAAAATAATAAATTTTCCTTTTATTATATAATTTATTAAGGAGTCAATCTAGTGGGTTGAGAGAATGATTGTGCTAAAAATCTAATCTCTTTTATTCCATTAAACCCCTACTTTCTCAAAGTTAGAAAAATTTCCTTTTCCCTATGTGCAAGGATTGGAGATTCAAATATAGATGAAGGAATAAATATGCATAAATCATGTTCAATGTGATCCTTGAGCCCACTTATAAATAATTTATTTAATTTATCCTATATGATTAACTCTACTTTCAAGGAAAAGTTGTGGAATTACTAAACATAATCCTTGACAAACCTATTTGCCATAATTTGGATAACTGGTTAAATTAATTCTCTAATACATGATTGAACACGTGACAAATCCTCCATAAAAGTGAGTAGGTGACACTAAGAGATCCTTTTTTCTTTCTTTAATCATGCAGTCATCAACACCAAATGAATTACTTAGGTTCTAGATATAGGGAAGAAATTCACTTTTTTCTGACTTGGAATCTAATGTACACCAAAATACTCTTCATTTTTCTATCAAAATTACACATATCTACCTTCAATAGTATGTTTTGAGATATCATATGAATGCTAACATTTTGGATTAAGATTGATTGGCCTGGATGATCTACCTTGATTGCTTGAAACACCACATTGTTTCTTTGTTATGAGAGATATATCACCTAGATAGATTATTGGAGTTGTAATTTTCATTATCTTAACCATTTTCCTTTTCATGCTACCCAATTCTCTTGATATTTAAGATTATATTCCACATATCTTCTCCCAAATCATGTATTTTTCATCTGTTGAAGACCACATCAAATTTAAAGTTCCAATTAATTCTAAATTTGAATCCATATCCTCTTTGTTAGAGTAATTTCATAGTGTGTGATAATTCTTGCTTTGTAATATAGTCTATGGCCCTATCATAATTCTTATAAAATAGTTTTGATAATAATATATTAAAAATAAATCAAAATATGTTAGTTTTTCTCATAACTTAACTCTACCTAGAACTCACTTTTCTAAAAATATTTCCAATATGTTTTTTTTCTTTGAAGTATTGGGAGTGAATTTGGTGAAAAAAAATATTATATGATCTAAATCCTTCAAATTTTCTTAGATGACCTCAAATTTGGAACTAGAAGCTTCAATATGTCCTTGATCAACCCTCCAAAAAATAAAATTTTATTTTTCCAAATTGAGAGAGATACGTGTTTCACAAGGTGACCTCAAAAATTAAAAAAATTACCTTGTTATAATATAGATTCCAAGATAGTGTTATGATATTATTTGTAATGAGATTATTTTCAAAATCAAAGAATGCAACACCAAACACTTATAAATATTTGATAATAATAATCCACTTCAAGGGGGGAAACATCCAAATTTTTTAATAAGAAATAAGATTTACAATATGATGACCAACCACCACTCACTACCTCCTATATACACCATACAAGTTATGTCTTAGATGTAACCTAGACCAACCAAAATACCTATATAAGATTATATAACTTAAAATTAAGGGTTATGCTAACCACAAGCCACTCTACATATCTGAATACAATCAATGGGTTAGGACAGAACAAATTGTCAACACAACTCTTTGTTTCAATGTTTATCTTTGGATTATTTTCTTCAAACTTAATTTCAAAGGCACAAATGAGCTCACTATGGATTATGGCTTATATTTATTTATTTTAAAATATTTTTTATAAAATTTATTTTTATTGCAGTCCCCTATTTTGGTCACTTGCGGAGTATAATATATAAATTTTAAATTTTAAATCCAAGGTTTTCCTTTGGGATTAGGGCTTAAATTTATAGTCAATCCTACCTTGTCTAGCAAGTTTTATGATGATTATTTATTCAAAATTATCTTTAAATGCTATGTGATAACCTTATTTTACGGAAATATATATGTGTGTGTGTGTAGACTGGAGGTATCAAGTAGCCCCCCTATAAATTGCAGTGCACTCAGTAAAATTTTTTCACGTGATCGATGACGCTGACATGACATGCCCTACCATACTATGGGGACGAAGGGGGGACTAGATCTTGTGACCTCTTGCTTGCAACATGATAGTCAATTGAGCTAGGCCCTTTGCCCCTAGGGAATATATATATATATATATATAAATAAATATAAATAATTCCTAATTTTTTAGTTGTATTTTCAAAATATAAATATCTAAATATAGCCAACTACCATACAACCATAAAATTTATGTCTTGATTGAAATATTAAAAATAAGGTCAAAGGTTTGTACCCTAGCTCTATTAAATTGTGGATGTACAATGTACCATCTCATACCTTATATTTGGCATCTACCTCTTAAATATTTCTTAAAATCCTTCCTTAGCTACATGTGCATGGGTGTACTACTTAGTACCATCATTCATTAACTATGTACTAACTTTATCACACATTTGACTAATATGATTGATAAGTGTGTATTGATGATTCCATAAATTTGTATATTATGTTGAATAAATATAATCAATTCAAAATTCATTGTGAACAATAGGTTTTAACTTTGAATATTTTAAATTTTGTATATTTATGCATGTGAGTTAAAATCTTAAAGCTATTATTTGAGCTTTTTAGTATCAATGATATAATTACATCATGCACATTGAATTATTTAAAAACACTCCAAAAAATTAAATCATAACATCTACATCAAAACATATATTATCAATTGCTTTATTTGTCATCATATGATTGTTTTATTTTTATGTGACATAAATAGACAGTAATGGTGAAAACGAAGAAAAAATTCATTGCTACGTAAAGTCATAGTGACTATTAGAGTACACTTGGTCTAGAGGAAGGTTAAGTATAACATAGTATTTGTACTTTTTTTGGCCAACCTATTGAAATGAGAAATCAATTATTTTTATTCAAATTTAAAATATTTTATTCAATTATTTATTGTCTTACTGTTCAATTTTTCAAAATTTCTATTGTTCAAAATTATTTTCCACAATATATATATTTTTTTAACAAAATTAAAACAAAGTATAATTGAATTTTTTTTGTCTAAAATGATTTAAATTTCCCATCAAACATTTATATGGATAATTAAAGATATTAATTTTCCATAATTTATTATTAATAAAATATTTTGAAAAATTATGTGAATTATTTTCTCAATCATAAATCATAGTATGGTCTAAAAATTTCATTGAAAAATAGATCATACAATTTTTCTAAAAACATTTTACTATAATCATAGCGCTAAGAATGAGAGGCAACTGTAGATTCAAATCATTTTTTTGAAAGAATATTTGAAGTAGTAGTCTTTATATTCTAAATGTTAGAGTACTAATGGCTCATGACATACATTTTGATTTTGTAGCATAGAAATGAGGTAGGAACCTACAAAGGTAGTCTACAACAACAACAATGAAACTACAAGTTAAAGTTTATATTTTAATAAGAATTCATCATAAGTCATTACCAATAACTATTTTTCTTAACATAAATTGATCAGATAACTATCTAATATTCATCCGATTCTTCACAATAATAGTTTATTTTGGGAAAATATTAGTAGAGTTCCATGGCAAAAAAACCTCTTCCCACAGTGCCCTATAGATATTGGCTACAATATTTATTTTTTTCGGTAAAAGGCATGAATCCTATAGATATTTTATTTATATAACATAGTTATACGTAAAGATTACAAACCAAAATATAATCAAACATTGATCAATGTGGCGTTTAGATCTTACAATATGATATTCAGACCTTATAATATTATCAAACATAACTGTATAATTCAAAATCTGAATAGACACAGATCATTTTGACACACTTGGATACAATCTATTGCTTACCATGCTTATTGAAATTTATAGCTTACCAATTTTATTGTAAAACTAAAATTGATTAGTAGAAATTAAAAAATATTAATGTTCTAAAGTTAGAGGTTTTGGGAATAGAAAATAAATTTTATATTTTTTTTCAGGTAATAGCAAAATATTTTCATTTTAATTATGGTATTTATTAAGTGATTTAAATTTTTTAAATATTTAAGGTTAAGATTTATTCTAAAGAGTTTGAAATGCTACATTGTCTTGGTAGGAAATTTGAGCCACTAGACAATTTTTCCACATTACATTTATTTTTATGGTAATTTCAAAATCACAATATAAGATTCTTATTTTTAATATTCAAAATTTAACACATCAGAGTTGTACATAGAATGGTATATTTGTATTTAAATTATACTATTACTATATATTGATAAGGTTGTGGTGTAGCTTGAGTCCTTGCTAAAGGCTATAAAAATAGGTTGCAGTAGCAATTTGATATAAGAGAAGTTAAAATATAAATTAATGAGAGTAAATGTAAATAATTTCTATGGTTGGATAACTTAGTAGTTGATCCCTTTAAAATTTTCAAGGTCTAAGGGAGTAAAATATTTGAATTATAGAATTATGGTTGAATAATTTAGTAGTTTCTAGATTGATGAATTATGATTCTTATTATAAAGCAACACTAAAATTAATTAAAAAATAGTTAAAAAATAATGATATAACTTGTCATTGTCTTGCAAGTCTTATAGATCCATCAATAATATGAATACTATTGATTTTATGAATAATTTAAAGGCCTTTGAAATAACATAATGTGGGGTTCAAGGTGATGAATTACATGGTGTACCAATGCATAATTATTGGGCTCTATTAGCCCACCATTCATTCTATGAAAAAAAAAAAAAATGTTTATAAAACATATTATTAAGCATGCAGTTAAAGATGAAGAGAAGTTTTGCAACATATATTCTCAAAAAAATAAATATTCTCATATCATGATCACCTCTAAACAAAGTTGATACTTAGGAAGCAATTTTGTAACATCTAGAGGAAGGATCGCATGCTTGGATATGTAAAAACTATTAGTGCATGTGAGAAAATCTAATACATTCTAAAAAAATATAACATATTACTAATTGAATTCCTTAATCCATAAAATCAAGATAGTGGCCTCAATGAATGCATTCCAATACAAAAGACACCTTTCTATTGAGATTACTTAGAAAAACATTTACAAGTGGAATGTATAAGGCTATGCAAAATATATTTTGATAGCTTTATGTTTTAACCCATATATAATATTATTGCATGCATGTGTGAGAGAGGGAGACCACCCAAATGGAAGTTATAGTGGTGTGTTCTCTTCTCAAGATGGAATAGAAGGATATTTGATGATATGCATACCATAAAAGAAGATAAAAGATAATAATTCATGGAGTAGAAAACTAAAGAAGAGACCTAAGCATTTTCCTACCATTATTTTCATTTTCGGGAACTTGTTCCAATTTGGTCATCCTTTCAAATCCAGCCATACTAAATTGATTTCATTTAAGGAAATAATGGATTATAGTTTTTTTCTCCCACTATGACCTAGGTTTTCTCTCAGGGGATTCCCTTAATAACTTCGTGGCAAGGTATGTGAATTCATATGATACTATTAATCACCTCTAATTTAATCTCTACCCTTTAAATTTTATGTTTTCATACCCACTCTACATACACTAGAGTATAATTAAAATAACTTTGTAAGTTCACCAAGTATCTTATATAACTATTTTTTCATTGTATTTATATCCCCTTATTGTTTATTCCCTAATAACCAAGGGAAATGTCCACACCCGCATCTAACTCTAAACTATTTTTTGATATTCATCACCTATATTAAAGCCTTGGGACATAAAATATAGATAAGCTAAAATATACATATCAACCCCAAACCCTTGCCACACCAACTCTAACTATGATTTAGAAGCTTTAATTTTCCTTTTGGATCTCTTGATGTTTTAATTCAGTTATTTTATTATGTAGGGGCAATGGATGATATTTATTTAAAATATTTTTATCATTTCCACAAGTAGCTCAAAATCAATTTTAATGGGAGCTTTGGAAATTATATGATATTGTGCCATGAAAACTCTAGGTCTTTCCTATATGCTATCTTGGCTTGGTATGGCTTGATATGTGTGTTCTGTGTTGAGTTTCGTATTTCTTCATGGTTGAAGATATGATTGTGTGGTTTGAATGTGATGATTATAGGTGTTTAGAGGTTCTATATCCAGAGTTTCAGGTTCTGTATTGTGCAACAGTGAAAGTTGTGTTTGACAATGTGTTTGCTTATGTAGAAGGTTGTTTGGGAGATTGCTTTATATTTCTCTACAATGAGTTTTTTTGTCTTGCAAATGTGGGAACATTACAATATTGTCTATATCTACCTTCCCTTGGAGTTTTGTGTATTCAAGTGTTCCACAAGGTTGGTTAGTGAGTTGTATGCCTGTGGTAGTGTTGTTGGTTGCACATGATGATGGAGTTCTCAGTTGCTGGTGGTTGCGGCAATGTTGCAGAATATTCTAATGATGTTGGAATATTCTGGGATGTTGTGAAGTGTTTATTTATGGTCCGCATGTTATTTTCAAACTTGGAGAGGTGTGTATGTGGTCACTTGTTAGTTTTAGTGTAGGTTTGTCCAACCTGGCATGCTAGCGCTAATTGTGAAGGTTGTTTATTGTTTTTGGAAGTGTGGCAAAGAAATTCAGTGTAGATTTAGGTCTTAGTTCACCCTTTTCATGGTCTACCTTCACTTCTTTCCATCATGGAAGTGTTTGGTGCTGACCTATTTGGTGTTGCACATTTGAGGTGCATACGTTTCATTGAGGCCAACCTAATTGAGATTTTAAGTCGTAGATGGTATAAATGCAAGGTGAATTGTTGGATATGAATGTGATCAAATGTGGGGATTTGAGTGCAAGCTTAAATTCCTATGACTCTAGATGTAGTGAGTAGGTGTTTATATTTTCAATGTGCCAGAAGTTGCTAGAGGCAGTGAGCCAAAGATTGCGGATGGTGCAAAGTTGCAATGGTGGATTTTTCATGTTACTCTGAGATAGTGAATCTCTTTGTAATAGTCTTATTCTTTCTTTCTTTTAGATAGTGAGTCCTTCTAGCAATGAGCCTTTCTTCTTTTTTGGGTAGTGAGCCTAATTGTGATTTGGTGTTGCTATTCATATATATGTGAGCTAATCCTTACTGTTGTTTTTCCCTGCTTAGGGTTTTCCATGTAAATATGGTGTTCTATTGTGTCTATTTGTGTTTTCATTACTATTTCATATGTTTACATTATGCTAATGCTTAATGAGGGTTTGAAAGTTAATGAGGGATTGAATGTTTTAATGTACAACTGATTCACCCCCCCTCAGTTGTCTTGTGCATATAACAATTGGTATCTAAGTTGTGGTTCCTTGGAGAAATATTAACCTCTTGAGGTAGATCTAAATGGTGCATAGGAAGGGTGTCAAAGCTCCTATATTCGATGGGAAAAATTATGCTTACTTGAAAGCTAGTATGTAATCCTTTCTTTTGTCTCTAGGGTTTGGTCTTTGGAAATAAATTGAAAAAGGATATAATATGCTTGCTAAAGGTCCAAAAAGTGATGATGAGATCAAGGATTATGAGAAAAATGGAAAAGCAAGGAATACCATTCTAAGTGGTCTTTCTGATTCAAAATTGGGAAAAGTGATATCTCAAAATTGCTAAAGAGATCTGAACAAAGTTGTAGGGTATTTATGAAGGAGATGATAAGGTCAAGCAAAAAAAGATGCAAAATTACAAATCCAAATTTTAAACCCTCATGATGTTTGAAGATGAAGATATTACTGCCTACATGCTTAGAGTGGATGAATTTTTTAATGCAATCAATGGTCTATGTCGAAAGATGGACGAATGTGAAGTTGTGAAAAAGGTATTAACAACCCTTCCTAAATCTTATAGTTCTAAGGTATTTGTTATTGAGGAAGCTCAAAATTTAGATTAACATTCTAGAGATTAGATGTTTGGTTCTTTAATTTCTCATGAATTGAGAGATTTTGGTCAAGATGCTACAAAGAAAGAAACAACTTTTAAAGTTAGCAAGGTAGAGAAGGATGATGAATCAGATCTAGATGATCTTGATGAAGTGGAAGAAAAATTTGTAAGGAGTTTGAAAAAGGGAACACGAAAATATAGAGATAAGTTACCCTTTAAGTGTTTTAATTGTGGGAAGATAGGTCATTATGTTTCTAAATATCAAATCAAAGTTGCAAATGACAAACATAAGAATCATAAAGGTAAATCCTTCAAGAAGATTTATTATGCTAAGAAAGAAAATGGTGTATCTGATGATGTGGAATTAGAATATCCTAATGAAGACAGTGATGAATACTTGTTCATGGCATTAAATGTTGGAACTAATTCTACTAATCCTAAAATATGTGGAGGAAAGTGCTCCAGAAATAGGTCACAAGGTTGAAGGAACTATGGTGACTGATTTTCATGCAAGAGAAGAAAGAAACTACTAGATAATTGACAGTGGATGCTCAAACCATATGAAAGGTGATAAGAGTAAGTTAGTTAAACTTTAGAAGTATGATGGTGGTATTGTTAAGTTTGGTTATGATACTTCTTCTAAGATCTATGGAAAAGGCTCAATTAGTTCTGATGACAAGCATAAAATATATGATATTATTTATGTTGAGGGTCTCCAACATAATCTTCTAAGTGTAGGAAAAATGTGTAAGAGAGGATACAATTTAGTTTTTTAGGATGATGGTTGTGAAATAAAAGAAAAGAAGCTCCAATACATTGGTTGCAGCAGGAACAAGGACAAAAGGTAATGTTTATCGACTCAAAGGTGGTGGTGTTAAGTGCTTTATGTCTCAAATCAATGAAAGTTAGCTATGACATAGAAGAATGGGTCACATACATTTTGATAGCCTAGTGAAGATCTATTCTATTTGATGCTGTAAGAGATCTACCAGATATTATAAATCCTATCAATGCAATCTGCAAAGAAAGTCAGTTTGGAAAGCAGACAAAGAGGAGGTTCAAGACAAAAGAATACTCTACCATAGGTCCTTTGTATTTGGTGCATACAAACCTATGTGGACCTACCAAAATAAGAAGCTCCCATGGTGACAGGTATTTTATATTGTTGATTGATGATTATTCTAGAATGCCTTAGGTGACATTTCTCAAATAAAAATAAAAATCTCTAGATAAATTTAAAGAATTTAAATCTATGGTTGAGAATGAAATGGATATAAAAATAAAGTGCTTAAGGTATGATAGAGGTGGTGAGTTTACTTCAAATTAGTTTAATAATTTTTGTGAAGTTCATGGGATAAAGAGACATTTGTTAGCTTCTAGGAATCCTCAGTGGAATGGAGTTATGGAGAGGAAGAACATGAAAGTTATAGAAATAACTAGGACTATGATGAAGGAAGAAAATCTATCAGATGTCTATTGGAGAGAATCAATTCATATTGTAGTCTATATTCTTAACAAATTTCAAGCAAGAGTGAATAGTTCAAAGACTCCCTATGAGTTATGGTATGGTAAACCTCCTACTATGAAATATTTTAGTATTTGGAAGTAAATGTTATATCAAGAGAGATGAAGAAAACCTATGAAAGTTTGATGCTAGATCTAATGAAGGAATCTACCATGGATAATCTACAAGAAGTAAGGCCTCCTGGTGCTACAACAAAAGGATAAAGAAGACAGTTGAGAGTGCAAGTGTCAAAGTGGATGAAGAACCACATCAAAGTTTAGTGTTTATAGAAGTATATGAATTTGATGAACCCCCTTGTAGTGAAGAAGAAAAATATGAAGAGAAAGAAAAAGAAATGATAGTTGAAGAGGAAGAATCTCCAAAAAAGATCCCTAAGACTCCTAAGTATGTGTAGAAGAATCATTCTAAAGATCAAATCATTGAGAGCAAAGGTGTGTTGACAAGAATTAAAGCTGATATGACAGAGGAATAGGTAAAATTTTGTTTTCTTTTTGAGGTAGAACCTAAAATTGTAATTGAGGCATGCAAGAATGATAATTGGATCAAATCTATGAAAGAAGAGTTGGAATAGATTGAGAAGAATTAGACTTTGGAATTGGTCCAAAGACTAGAAAATAGGAATGCAATAGGAACTAAGTGGGTTTTTAGGAACAAGTTGAACGAGGATGGAAAAGTTATCATAAATAAAGCTACACTTGTGTGTAAGGGATACTCACAAGTGGAAGGAATAGATTTTTAAGAGAATTTTTCTTTGGTGTAAAGGGTGGAAGCTATTATATTTTTTTTTAGATTTTGCAGCACATAAAAAATTCAAGGTATATCAGATGGATGTCAAGTCTACATTCTTGAATGGTGAGTTGGAAGAAGAGGTGTGCATCAAAAAACCATAAGGATTTCAATTATAAGATGATGATCTAATATGGTTTATAGATTGAAGAATGCCTTATATGGGTTCAAACAAGAACATAGAGCTTGGTATGCAAGATTAGATAGGTACTTATTGCAGCAAGGATTCAAAAAGGGTACTGTAGATAGCAACCTTTACTTCAAGGTTGAAGGAGATCAAATCTTGATTGTGATAGTGTATGTTGATGACATAGTATTTGGAGGAAATGAAGGTATGTGTAAGAAGCTTGTAGAGGAGATGTAAAAAGAGTTTGAGATGCCAATGTTTGGGGAGATGAATTTCTTCCTTGAGTTACAAATCAATCAATTAGAAAAAGGTATTTTCATTTCACAATCAAAGTATGTCAAGGAAATGTTGAAGAAGTTTGGGATGGAAGATTCTAAACCAATATGTACTCCCATGGTTACTAGTTGTAAGTTAAGAAAAAAAGATGAATCTCCTAATACAGATCAGAGCAAGTACAAATCAATGATTGGTGGGATGCTATATCTAATTGCTACTAGACTGGATATCATGCATGTAGTGTTTCTTGTGGCAATATTTCAAGAAGATCCTAGAGAATCACATATTGCAACAATCAAAAGGATATTTAGATACTTGAAGGGCACTCTGAAATTTGCTTTATTGTATCTCATGGATATTGATTTCTTCTTGAGTACATACATAGATATGGATTGGGCAGATTGTGTAGATGACAAAAGAAGTACAACTGAAGGTACTTTATTTCTTGGAAGTAGATTGGTTTCTTGGTTGAGTAAGAAGCAGGATTTAGTGTCACTATCTACTGTAGAGGAAGAATATATTGCAGTAGCATCATGTTATACACAGGTGTTGTGGATGAAGCAAACATTGAAGTATATCATAGTATCATATGATCAACCTATTTATATCTTGTGTAATAATACAAGTTCTATCAATATTTCAAAGAACCCAGTGGTGCATTTAAGAACAAAGAATATATCTATCCGGTATCAATTTCTAAGAGAGAAAATTGCAAAGAATGAGGTTGTAACATGCCTGTTGTTCTACACAGTAACTTTCCTATGTTTTCAACTCAAGTAAATAGTTTAAGAATCTAACCATTATGAGCAATACAAATTTTCTTTTCAAATATAAAGATAGCATGCACATTTGAAATCAATATCTTTCCAAAATTTCTCATTGCATTAAATAAAAGTATTTACAACTTCCCAATGTATTGATTACATAGTACATGATAACATGATTACATCTCTCTTTTAAAACCTTTCCATAGAAATGGATACATAATACACAAAAGGATCCAATTGATCTTACTAGAAATAGATGTATGAATGGTCTAGGTATCCTCCATCAAATATTGGTCACCAACTAATGAGGATAATCATCAATCAAGTTCTTTTTCACCAACCATGAACTAACTACGGTCTCCCAAACATCCACCAAACTTGATAGATGGCCCTACCCTTCAATAAAGAGATTGGTATGGTAACCTCATAATAATAATGACCTTTCCTCAGCTTGGTGTTGTGTCCTACATATCTAGATCTATCACACAGTGGCTACAAACTACACATACGACATTCCCTACCTAGTATTTAAACCTGGATCATAGTGACTAACAGTGTAAATAGTGACAAATTACACTACTTTGGACAAAGTATTCATCACCCATCAGTAAAGGGAAGTCCTCCACTTCGGAAGAAGAACCGTTGGCAGTTGAGGATGGGTCAAAAAATTCTACAATAGTGTATGCTGGAGCAACCAATGAAAATGTTGAAAATTAGAAAGAGGAAGAGTTTGACAGCTTCAGAACAATAGAAAATGATGACAAGAGTATAAGTGAAATCAGATTGGAAAACCTCTCTTTCGTCAATGACATCAATCGAGAAACTAAAAATGAAAGTTTGGAGTGGGAACAACCACTCGCCATTGTTTTCTACCATCAAGCTTCCTTTTCAAGTGATGATGAGGACCTAGTAGCCGAAAGATATGACCAACTCATCTCTAGATTAGCAAAGGATTGGTCAGAGCTAAAATGTCAAGTGGATTTGGAGGTGTCATTGCTACCAAATTGGTGTAGAATCCATGATTCATCACACTCTGAGTTTGTGTGTGAGCTATGCCAAGAAGCTATCCAACAAGTTAGGGGACAAGTGGAGCAGCCAAGCACCCAACCTCCTCTACTGCCCAGATCGAAGTAAAAGACCAAGAGATGGAACTGAATGACAACTCAGTTAAAGGAATCCTCAAGAGGATGTTGGGACATCAATAGAAGAAGGACATCAATACAATATCGAGCTTCCAAGTGATGAATTAGATCAAAAAAGAAGGTTTTCCACCAATCATCAATAATTTCTCACTCTTCAAGAGCATTTGTGCACCATGGACGATAGGTTTTATGACAAGTCCTTGGAGGGAGATTGTGTAGTGGATTTTGGTCCCCTTGATGATGTGCCATCAATTGATGACTTCTTTCTATTGGGACCTATACTATGGAGGTATGCTCATGCTGAGGAAGAGCACATCCCAAAAGATGGTAGCAATGAAGAAATACTCCTTGAGCCTCTTAACGATGATGCACTAGAGTTTCCAAATTGGGAGAGGAGTTCCTTCTCCACCTACAGTGATAGTGAACAAGGGGAAACAAGTGAATGTCATGATGAGATGCATGCAAAAAAAGAGAAGAAGATAAAGGTAGGGGTGCTAAGATAGCTGCCAACAAATATGAAGCACTTGATCGACTACAAGATGCAACTTGGAGTCCTTCCATGATCGTTGTTGATCCTCCTTCATATTCAAATGGCTACAATAGGAAAGATTCACGCATGCCATTGTCCCATGACATTGAACACCACATAAATAAGGATAACACTTTGGAAAGGAAGTGGGATAGTGTGATGCCTTTTGAGGACAACAATCAAGTGGACACCAGGTTTGCAGAAGATCAACGATATGGAGTCTATCTTCTCGAAGAACAATTGTTAGGGATTGTCGATCCCGCGCACCATGTGGAAGAAGTGTTTTCTACCCTGTTCTCCCTACCTTATGTAGGCTTGATTACTGAAATGTTGCACCCTCCACCATGCCTGCCCTAGGTGGCTGATGCAAAGGATGACGATTCAGTGCTCGCTCTCGACTATCAAACAACACTACCACAACTGCACAATGACATCCAATTTCTATTCTTCCTCTCTCCTATTAATTGTCATAGGTGCATTTATCATTTTGATTATGGGAATGAGGGGAGACAAAAATTTTTATTGGTTAATCATGGTGTTAACGAATCACCTTAGTTGCTGATTTTTCATGAACATGTGACTGAATTTGAGTGTTGCAACGTTGAATTTCTTTTTTCAGAATATAAAGATAAATTTGCATGGTTAAGAACAATACCAATCGCCCATTTTCTTATGCATACACTACGAAATCCAATGAGTGTTAATGTTAGCTTGCCCTACCTGAACATAGTGCTTTGTAAATGTCTCCATATATAGTTCATTTTGAGTAGAGTAGGTTTCTTGTAAATACTCTACTTTCCTACTTTCATTTGGTGGTTAGTTTGCTTTAGGTTAGTTTTCTTTTTGTTTGCTTTTGCTTTCTTGGTTTGGTTAGTTTAGGTTGTTCGATTTCCATTCGCTTTTCTTTCATTTTGCTGTTGCTTTACTCGAGGTCCCTTTTCTTTTAGGGGGAACATCTGTGTGCACAACAACCATTCTTATTTCCTGGGGCAGTTCTATGTTTTTCTTCATCAAAATCTAATCAAGTTTTTAGAATGGATGGTCATGATCTTCTGCTAGTGTCAAGTAACCCAGGTGTTTGATTTAGAGTGGATAAGCTAGTGGTTGGTCTCATTTCTACTGAATGTTGAAATCTTATATATTTACACACACTAAGAATCCAAAGGTCACTGAAGGTCCTTCACAAAGTCTACTTAAGTGAAAAACCTAAAATTCTACTTCAGCACCATTGTGATTCTCAGCCCTGGGCACAAGCTTCATTGCTTGCGGGTTGAAGTAAAATAATTGAAAAGAAATAATCAAAAAGAAAGAAACAAAAGAAAAAGAAAGAAAATATTAAAAATCAAAAGAATGGAAATTTAGATTTTTAGGGATATCCGAACAACTCTACCAGGGCTATGGATGCTCAGCCAGCAATAGAGCAATGTTTGGGAGAATAACAACAAAAACCTCATTGGGGCTATGGATGCCTAACTAGTAGCAAGACAATGTCCCAGATGCTTTTGGAGTTAGAATAAGGTACGTAGCCTAACTTGACGAAGCTTGGGTTCCTGTAGCAACTGAAGGATGGGAATTAATGCATATGCACACACTTGGATTTTTAGCATATTGAAGGTTGGGTTGACTAGTAGTTTTGATCCTTTGGTTGAGCGTCTGGTTTGTTTTCCTTAGCGTGAAGATCAAAACTAGAGATGCTGGGTTCATGATTCCAATTTCTCATCAAAATGCTTTGGAGCATTTCCCCAATGAGTCACCATTTGTTGTGCATATTTTGCACACACGACCCACCATAGGTAGGGACCCCCTCTTTTGCTCAGGTCAGGTCACTTTGACCTCATCTCATTTTGCGTGCCTCCATTTCCATGCCGAAGTTGGCCCTAAGTCTAAGAATGATCAATTTTATATTGGCCAAGATCACCCAGCTAGGTTTCGCTAAGTCATTTCCCCTTGCAGGCTGGGTCTTTGAGTCTTCCCTTATCTTTTTGTCTGGCGTCTGTTGACCCTTGCGGACCCGCATGCATGGGTTTCCCTTCCTCCTTCACCATTTCACTTTGTTGTTTACTTGAAACCGAACCCTAGTGTCTTCCTGTCACATGGACCCTGCACCCCTATTCACTGTTGGATCTGTCATGTTTCATGAACTCGCAACTGCTGGTCTCCCTGGGTAGGACTTCATCCCCATTTTTTCATTTCATGTAGCCAACCTTTGATGGCCGCTTGCATGGCAAGCTCTGCACTTGGCCTTGCCGCCCCTGTGCTCGTTGTTGTAGGCTGATCTGTTGCTTCAAAATCATCAAGTCCAGAACATCTGGGGTCCTTTCGCATGGATTTCCATAACCTTATCACTGCTATCTAAACAACCAAGTTCACACTCACCTCATTTTGCAGGACCTGCATGTACCATTACTTTTAATTAAGTCATAAATTGTGGGTAAAATTTCATGTCCACGCCTATTGGGGGGTCTACCCTTGCGGGCCATCGTGGGTGGGAAGCTATCACCTTATCGCCGTTTAGAATGACGAAACCTCCGCTGCCTCCCTACCGTGCGGGCCCATCACCTACCATTGTCATTTCCTCATCTGTGGACCTTGATTAGTCTATTGCCATTCCCTTGACGATATTCTTTGAATGTCTTCCTGACGATTACCGCCTATTACTATTGAGGTCATGGTGGCTTTTCTCTAGGGCTTCCACCCTCTTTCACCCATGCTTAATACTTGGCATCCTCTTTTGAAGAAAATCTTGTCCTTAATGGATGAAGTCCACAATAATGACCTTGAGGAAATAATACACATCAAATTCCTCTTTCCCCAATGATCTATAAATCACTTCCTTCCAAGTGGAGCTTAGACTTGTTCAAGGATTGGGTGATGATTATTGGTTCGATAAAGATGTCTTTTGTATAGGATTCACTACTAAGTAAGTTCTCATGGAAACCTATCAATGGTGGTTGGAGAGTGATTTAAATGTTTGGCGGACTTGGTATAAGTAATAACGGAGTGGGTTGGGCCATTTTGTATAAAATATGGGGGATCATTGTTCGTGCAGGGGTGGCCCAACCCATGTCTTTTGTCCTTTAGTGCTGTGGCCGGTGGTCTCATCTCAAGCTCTATCAGGACTTTGTGGGCGGAACTCCACTTAATGTCGGTCGTCGTTGGATGGTGACTTAGTAATGTCTTCCCGCCCTCTTTCACCCGCATGCCTCATGCCCATGCCTTAACTTAGTCGCATCCTCAAATCACCCCACCCATGGCATGATGAATCTTATTTTGGAGGAACGGTGTCCTCCATCATAACTTCTTAGCTTTTCACCAAACTAACGGTGACGTTTAAACTTACCACTGGTGTCCAGGATTGAGGCAGGACCCACAATCTGGGACTCTACTGGCCTTCTGCCATTTGCTCGATGAAATTCCTGTGACTCCTTCTTGTGCCTATGCCTCCACAAGCAGTGTCAATGATTGGTTTTCCCCATGACCTTTTAAGAAAATGCAACCCTAGCTAAGCAACATCCACAACACACCGGTATTCAAAGAAATCCCAGGGGAACCTGGGGGGAATAGTAATTTGAGGCACCGCGAACTCTTTACAAACTTAAAGGACCAAGAATAATAATGGGATAATGAGATTGCATACAGTTTGGAATGGTGAGCACCATAACAATGGTGAAAAGAGAATTATAGAAACCATTAAGAGCATCATGAATCAAAGTTCACAATCTTGAAACGTTAAGGCAAGCGTTATCATATGAGCAGCTCAAAGAAAGTGCAAGTTCTTCATCAGACCTGACATCGTCAGGAGCTCGATGTGTTCCTTAAAGGATGATCTCATAATGACAAACAAAGAGGCCTATTAGGTTAATAAGCACTAAAGGGGGGGTGGTGTTGGTGTCTTGTAGGATAGAATGGGCGGGTGGCCATCTCATGCTAGCCATTACCTTCATGGTGCACCACCCTCGGAGCCCCATATTCCTTGGCCCGATGGTGATACACCATGCGGGACTCGACACCAATATGGCCATCTTTCTCCTCTCCATTAGTAACAGCTTCACCTTGTTGGCCTCCCACCTAGTACCACCCGCATTCCTCATGTTGTGTTATTTCTCCACCCATCATCAGCTCAGTATCCTCTACACACTTTAATTATCAAGGGGTGGAGTCTTGGCTTATCAACATTGTTTGAGCACTTGTTAGAAGTGTTAACAACACAAAATCAAATGACAACTATGAATGATGCATATGTTATTGTTCAGGCGGAAAACCTTGTGTAGATGGTGGAAGTGTATTTGGCGAATGTCATGGTCGCGGGTGGCTATGGGACTAGCAGGTTCTGCCCTGGGGTTGTTCATCCTCGCTGCTATCATTTCAATGACATTCCTTGGATGGCTATCCATGCCCCTTCTCCCACTACTAGTGTTGCATGAATGGAATGCCCCTGAATGATGAAGCTAAGAATAACTAGAGCTTGAAAGTCACAAAATGTTATATGAGGATTGATAGAGAGCGATGGATGTGGAAGGATCGATGCCTTATCAATAAGCGAGAATGGATTGTTAACTATGAAAACAAGCCGAAGCCTAACATGGAAAGGAGAAGGGGATAGACTATTAATTTGTGTAGGTTGATCCTATGGAAATCTAGTGCATTATTAAGTCTACTTTATAGCATCACCTATTGCAACGAACGATCGCCTATAAAATGGATGTGACCTAATTGTGGGAACAACATTATGCAGTGATAATTTGACATTTCTACAAGGCCTGTGAATGCCCATGAGGAAGATTATGATTGTTGTTAGCAGCTTCTAATCATAGGGAGAACTAAAATGGAGGTCATTATTTTTTTTCCACGGCCTTCCCGAAGTGTCTCTCCACGGAATTCCCACGTGCGAATCCTGCCACACCCATAGAAGTTCGGTTGGGTGCAACAGCCTCGGCCTCAAGCTGGTCTCACCCCGCAACCTCTACGTTTCCACATCTTGTAGAATTTGCACTCTTGGTGCTATCTAGTAATAGACTCATGAAGGAATCCCAATTATAGCCAAGTAATGCTATCATGTGCATGGTGATACTGGAATAACATCACCAAAGATAAGCATCAAAATTTAGGTGCTTGAACTTAGTATTTTGGAAAGTGTCACTTCTGGATTAATAGCCAATATTTTACGAGGATATTCAATGGCGACGGGTAAGGAATATTTAGCCCCTACAATGAAGATGATGGTAAGAGGAAGGAGGATTCAAGATAGACAAAATTGTGTGGTCAAGGTCTAAATTTTAAAGTATTAAATCATTTGCTGAAACATCAGGAGCTTGTGGCTAGCAAGGAGGTATATCATGCCAAGGGAGTGACATAGGTTTTTATTTGCTCGTTGATGTTTTAAGACTTCCATGACCCGACACACGATGGTGGTCATTCCGTAGAACTCTTGGGTGTGGGTTCTGACCTCTCGGTGGCCATTGGCCTCCACCAACGTTGCTACAGTAGTCGCAACACAACTGCCCGAGGACTTGGCCCCATGACAACTAACATTGTGGGTTCCACTCTCTTGGAGGCCTTTTGTATGTCATTATCATGGGAAGAATGGCTAGATATTATCAATGAATGTGGGAGCCTTTTTATGAATTAAGTGTTGACTGAGAAATTGTGAGGAGATTATAAGTGTTGCTTTCACACAGTCCACCAGCGTAATATCATTTAGACATCTTGTTGCAGGCACTGACGTGTGGGATGCTATGACCACCTCACTATTTTCAAATGACAGTCTGATGGCATCCATCCATGTTAGTTCACTAGCTAGCCTTTCCATGTGTGTACTCCACTGGGGGACCATCAACTGTGGGATATTATTCCCTTGCCAAAGCCTTCCTTACCACCTAGTGAGCTTATGGTTGAAGTCGCTCGCAATCACATAGTTGGATTAAAATATATCTCATAAAATCCATGTCCATAGTGTCGCTATAAAGTAATCGAACATTAATATAGGAACACAAAGGGGCATGGTGCTCCATCCTTTTGAAGCCAACTATAACTAATCAAAAAGGGAATGCACCAAGAAGACCGTGAGAATCATTGGGTAGTAGAAATGACAAATAAAATGAGGGCCAAGGTGCCCACAATACCAAGGGTATGTGAAAGATTGGATTTCGTCGTATGCAGAATTGAAATTGTGGGTGATGGTAAACATGAATTAGGGATCACAAGCAATGCCATAAGGACATGTAATTATGGAAATCATCAAAGTGGGCCAATAATGGTGGGAGTTAATTCGGTTGACAAAGGAAACAAGTCGCTTATGTGGTGAGACTTATCGTGCAGGTAGTTGCCTGCATTACACCATTTCCATAACGGTGCCCTCATGGCACCATCCCTTACTTCTGTACCCATGGTTTTGAATGATAGTCATAGATGCAGGCTCTAACTAGGTGGAGGCCATCAACTTTATCGCCGTCATTATGGCGCCCGTCACCTGACCTCTCCCCATGACCCCTCGCCTATGCATTGCTCCCACATGCTGCTCTATTAATGAATGAATTCAATAAAATAGTTAGGGAGGTACCCAAATAAGAGGGCAAGACAATTCTAAGCTGCATTTGAGTCAGTGAGAAAAGGGGGGGCCACCAAAGTTTATAATGATTACCACAATGGAACTGATATAATAGAAGTAGACACTGTTAATTTCAAAGCAAAGTAATTAAAACAGTCCCAGGAAATGGTACCAGTATTGAACATGGTGCATGGAGATAGGTGAATGAAGGATTGACCCTACCAATGGGGAATTTGCTAAGGAAAATGACCATGATGGATGCACAAAAGGAAGCTTCAGGTGAAACTAAAACATCAGCTGTGCTTAGGCGATGAGGGGATATCTTAATGTTCTATATGAAGTGTTTGATAACGCTATCATCACTTATCATTAGTGGCTTAGAAAATATGAAGTAGTGAACCTATTTGAATTATAATTAAATAATCATTTAGGATAAACATACGAACATAAAATGGCCGCATTCGAAAGGGTTTCATATTGTTACTTGCTTGGGTCTAATTTAATCTATTGTTTTGTGTAGGGATTTGTTTGTAAATGAAGGCCATCAGGGGGGCTTATGCATGATGAGCATGTTTGTGAGTTCACTTCCACATGTCCATCTATGAAAACATGCCAGCACTGATGAGGATTGATAGGAGGGGGATGCTTACCTGAATAATGATTAACTTGCCAAATGGACTGATGAACAAGCGAATGCATGACGAAAAAGTCATTACAGGAACATGAATGGTTGTTTCATCTTTCTTAGGTGATCATGATCCATCGAAGGGCTGCCTTGTCAAATTAGGAAGCAACTAAGCTATCCCCAATGGTGTTAATCTGAAAATAAAGCCCATACTACAAATCCCTCAAATAGAGGATGACCTTCAGGCAATTTTAGCTATAGGAAAGAGGGAAATATGCTAAACGACAAAATACTACAACACCTGGTCACAAGAAGGAAAAATAGAGAAAAGAAAAAATATGTATTTAAAATTGTTGAATATTGAGAGGTAGGTGAAACCTTAATGCAAACAAATCTAAGCCACTCATTTTGAATCAATCCTAGCCATTCATTTGGGCTTTTGAAAACTATAAATTGGGGTCTCCCCCTCATTTGTAAATGGTTGGAGAGCTGGTGTAAAAGGAATTTGCAGCAATAAAAGACAACATTCAATGATTTTAGGGATGTTCTCTTTGAGGATGCTCATCTTGCATGCATGGTTCTACCTTCCATATTAGTTTTAGTTGTAGATTCTTAAATGGAAGTGATAATGGAAATTGTTGTTATGGTATTTGATGAACTTTCAGCCCATACTTTTAGCACTTGTTGATGACAAACTATTATGTAAAGTTAGTCTAAGCTTCTTGATTTCAATGTTGCAACTTAGTTCAATTACATATTCATTATGTGCATGTGCAATCTGAAAATATACAGTCCTTAGAAGATTGCACTAGGTTTTTGTAACTATAGGTTCCTCTTGGCCAAGCAAAACCCAGTTTAGGGAGTTTATCTATTGTAGCAGCCTCCATGATCACTGTTCATTAGTAGTTTTGAATCTAGGAACTTCCTCTCTTCCCTACCCTTTTTTCCCCTTTTTAATAAACAACCTATGCTAAGGTTCATTACACATTGTAAAGCTAAATCCAATGATAAAATGGAGTTCAAGACTATTGTTTGAACCTGCAACAAACACACAACAACTCTCCCATCTTAAGAACTCCATTTGCATGTCCAACTTCCCCACTTTTTTACTCATATGTAAGACCTCCTTGTGATTCCAACGAATCAGATGAAACAGCTAAGATATTCCAAGAATTTTCAAGACCTGAAACTAGAGACCTTGAGATAATGTTTTGCAATCATATTGTGGAAGATTGTCTTTCAAGAGAGGTGATGCACCTATGCATTACCTGTGTTGAGAAGTGCATAAAAAACACATCAACACATTCATAACCAATGCATAGGCTATCCCATTACACCATGGAGTAACCTTAACCCCATGAATAACCTATATCCTCTATGTTATCTAAGACACTTCTACTAAATAAATCAAAGTAACTCCAAGACTTAACTATGTTAACATTAGCTATATAAGCTCTATCCATAATAATGTATTTAATCCCACTATAACCACTCATTTCCTTAATATGGAATATGTACAAACACTTCAAGGAATAAGGGTCCTTATACTAAGTACATTAAGCATTTTTTCACTTTCACATTAGAATAAAATAACATTTTCCCTAATAAGCATTTGAACTAATTTCCCAAACAAGACAAACAATGTCACACAATCTTTCAAATACAAGAAAATAATAAAAGAGTATAAATTAGCATGCCTGTTAATACAATGCTCCAATTGTCAAAACTAGATTCCTAGTTCAGTATTCTCCTAAAATCTGTAAGCAATTCCCAATTATCCTTCTCCCTCTTTACTAAAATCTCACCCTCATAAACCTCTCACAACTCTCAAAAATACTCTCAACTTAGAAAATTAGAAAATAACAACTCAAAAAATCACTGCAAGAATGTAGATGTGTCCCAAATGAGGTAGAAGGCACCTTTGTTTATACACTAAATTGAGCAACTACAGGCTAGAAACAAGCTATCAAGAATGGCACTTCTCTATCCAAAAGGTTTGACTCAACAAGAAAAATAAAAGGTGGCAACTTAATTCATTGCATAGAAAACAAATACACATCTAGATCTTACCATGAGGAATGAGTCACATAATCAAATGGACAACAAGAATGCTAATAAAAAATGCAAGGTGATTTTCCTCTAGAGATTGACTCTATTTGAATAGCTTAGCTTTTGACCAATTCACTTATTTCAATTTGCTTCATGTATAGTAATTCATAATGTAGTTTAGACTTCAATTTAGTTCATACTACTTACAGGTTGGCACCACATTATGCTAATTGTGCCCTATTCTTTTGGTCATTGTTACTTATGACCAAGTCAAAGTTTCATATACTTGAGTATTTGTTTGCCTTTTTATTTCTAACTTAGTCATTAAAAATTATATCACACGTTGGTTTAGCATTGTTGCTATTCTCTTTACACAGGGATGTCAATATTTCACTTAACTTAGCATTAAATACTTTAAGTGTTGCTTCATGTTCAAGCATTATTCCTTTAACATTGTGTTATATACTTCAAGTATGTGATGCAGATTTCACATAGTTTATGCTATGCTAATATGTTATGCGCATTGATAAATAATTCTATGCTATGGAAATATTTAATACATATATTTAATATATATAATTTATATATATCATAAAATATGTGTATATGTATATATATATATGTATCTCCTCTTATAAGTTAATAAAATTCTTTATCTAATATTCAAATATACATTACATACTCTCATACTTCATATATTGATGCGTGCACATATATATACATATGTTTATATATATATATATATTAATATACTAGTATGGACGTTTCCTTTTTGTTTATACATACACATATGTTAATATTATATATATATATATCATGCCTTGATATTTAAACACATATATTCATAGTCATATCGATCGACATATATACATGAAATGTGTGTGTGTATATATATATATATATGTCACCTTGTTTGATCGATATTCCCATGCATATGGATAATCCGTCCATGAGCATGCGTAGATATATCTATCTACGTATACTTATGCATGTATTTACTCGTGTATGAGTTTATCGTTGACACATACATATATAAATATATATATACATTTTATGTATATATCTCATCAATTAAATATAAAAAACATAAAGAAGAACTCACTCAATACTTTAAACCCCCAAAACAAGAATGCTCACAAATAAAACCCTAACCACTTCTAATCATACTCAAACAAGACTAGAGGTAACTTACTATTTCCCAAGCTATTATCTCGACTTGACCAAACTAGAAGTGTGTGTGTGAAAGCTCGTTTTAGGTATTATCTAAAGGATACTAGACCAAGTTCTCCCTGAGTGATACTTCCCCTCTCTTCAGGAGGCTCGATCTATTCCTACATCCAACTTAGTACATTGCCATAGTAGTTAGCCGAAAATGAATACATTTGTTTGCATCATATATTTCACATTCAAAATCCTTTCATAACATCAAATTAAATCAAACATTGATTCTTCATATTTTCATCACATAAAGCATATATACATTTATTTAAAGCATTTTCACCTAACTAGGTAAAAATAAATAAGTAGCAACACAATGGGGTGTAACATATCTCCCCCTTGTGAATCATTGTCCCCAACGATTTTAAGTAGCAAACACGGAAATAAACTAAAAAACATAAAACACATCATAATTTTTTTTTCAAGAACTCTCAAAAGCACATAAGCCATGAAAATTTTGCTTAATCTCAACATAGTTGTCCCAAGTGGTAGAATCTTCTACATACTAGTCCCATTGGAATTTGCATTGTAGAACCTCTCTATTACATAAGTGAAGTTTACATTTTTTGAGCACCTTGAGAGGCTTGATTGTTACCAATCTTGGGTCCTGTACCTATAAAGCATTCCAATCAATAACATGGTTATTCCCTAGTATATTTTTTTTAAGGTATGAGACATGAAACACATTGTGCATCCTGGAAAGAGCTGGTGGCAACACAATTTGATAGGTGACAAGGTTTAATTCCTCAAGAAATTTGAAAGGACCTACGTAGCACAGAGCTAGTTTGGATGAATTTACAAACTTGATGGACATATTAGGAGGTTTAACCCTCAACAACATCTTTTCCCCTACTACAAATTTTTTGGGTACCCGTTTAGAATCTGTATAGCTTTTTTGCCTATCATTGGCTTTTGTTAGCCTCTGCTTAATAATTCCTACTTGCTCCTCCATTTATGATAACATCTCTAGCCCAAGACTTATCCCATCCTCTAGCTTATCCCAACTTATAGGAGTTCAATATTTTATTCCATACAATGCTTTGAATGGAGCCATCTTGATTATAGAATGATAAGAATTATTATATGAAAACTCAACCAATGGTAGGTAATCTTCCCACTTGTATTGTTGATCCATGCAATACATCCTTAGTATATCTTCAAGAACTTGGTTAACCATTTCAGTTTTTCCATTTGTCTCTGGATGATACACTGAACTTATGTTCAACTGAGTTCCAAGTGAGGAGAACAAGGTTTTCCAAAACCTAGATGCCACATGAGCATCCCTATCCGAAATGATCTTCTCAAGAATCTCATGCAATCTAAACACCTCTTGAATAAATTTTTGAGCTATGATAGGATCTCCATCAGTTAAATTCCCTAGAATAAAATGTGCTACTTTAGTTAGCTTATCTACCACCACTAGAATGGAATTGTGCTTATTCCTTTACATAGGTAGACCTTACACAAATCCCATGCTAATTACTTGCCACTTACTTTCAGGAATATCATGTGGATACAAAATATTGATAGGGTGATGATGTTCTGCTTTTACCCTTTTACACTCTAAACATCTTGCAA